>CAUYRT010100086.1:0-14181 GCA_963574885.1 Lepilemur ruficaudatus | reverse complement strand
AGTTGTGTTATTTCTTTTTGTATTTTTCAGTATCAGTGTTTTTTATATGTTCTAAATACATGTCTCTTATAAGGTATATAACTCACAAATATTTTCTACCATTTTGTGGGCTGTATTTTCACTTTTTTTTTTTTTTTTTTTTAGACAAGAGTCTCACTGTGTTGCCTGGGCTAGAGTGCCGTGGCGTCAGCCTGGCTCACAGCAACCTCAAACTCCTGGGCTCAAGTGATCCTTCTGCCTCAGCCTCCCAAGTAGCTGGGACTACAGGCATGCACCACCATGCCCGGCTAATTTTTTCTATATATATTTAGTTGGCCAATTGATTTCTTTCTATTATTGGTAGAGACGGGGTCTTGCTCTTGCTCAGGCTGGTTTCAAACTCCTGACCTTGAGCAATCCGCCCACCTCGGCCTCCCAGAGTGCTAGGATTACAGGTGTGAGCCACTGTGCCCAGCCTGTCTTTTCACTTTCTTAATGGTGTTTCTTGAACCACAACAGTTTTTGATTTTGATGAAGTTCAAGTTATTTAGGTTGAATTTAGGTTGAAGTTATTTAGGTTGTTGCTGCTTGTGCTTTTGGTGTCATATCCAAGAAACCATTGCCTAATCTAAGATCATGAAAATGTATTCCTATGTTTTTTGCTAAGAGTTTTATAGTCTTAGCTCTTACATTTAGATTCATGATTCATTTTGAGTTAATAGTAAATATTTGTATATGGTATGAGTTTGGGGTGAAACATTTTTAAAGTCATTTTTATAAAACAAGAAGTAGTATCTAAATACTATATTTCCTCCCTTAGTTTTAGCTCATTTTCTTTTAGCAGAGATTTGTTCATTCATTCATTCAACAACTATTTAATGAGCAACTGCTTAGTGCCAGGCTCAAGCATAGAGTGAAGAGGAATAAGCAGTAGTCTCTATTTCCAGTGAGCTAACAGTGGAGAGGAAAAAAGAAGGAAACCAATGGTTTCTGCATGCTACAGCAATAGGAGGGGTACTTACTCCAGCTTGAGGAGGTCAGGAGAGTGTTTCTATGGAGAAATAACGACTGATCCAAGCATTGAAGAATGAGGCAAAATATATCAGGTGGATAGCATTCCAGGAAGGTAAAAACACATGTAAAGAAAGAAAGTCACAGAGCCCATGTAGAAGTGTGGTGCATTGGCAGACATGAGCATGTGGTTGTTATTCTGTGGCCCATCATACTGGGAAATTGTAATACAATTCTGGTAGCAAAAAACAAACAAAAATCACCAAAAAAAAAAAAAAAAAAAAAAAAACACAGCAAGCAGACCTTGTTCAGGAAGGCCTTTGTTGTAACGCAGATGAGAAGTTAGAAAAGGTGCAACTAAATCAGAGCTAGTGGTAATGAAGTAGGGATGTTGATGCAAAGAATATTTGGGAAAGCTGAATTGATGGGAGCTAGTGATCAATTAGATTTGGACAGTGAAAAGGAGATGCCTCGGACAACAGCTTCGGGGAGCTGGGGGATCGGGGTGTAGTTCTCTGAGATGATAAATGCAATTAAGTACCTAAATATGGTTTGTAAACATCTACCACATTTATGTAACCTTGGACCAGGTTCAAAGCTTTCAAAAGTCTTCAAAGAATGTTGTTTAAGTGTTTTATTCTTGCTTGAAAGTCCAATTCAATTCCTTCCATTTGAGTTCTTAAATAAGAAGAGTTTCTTGTACTACTGCTAGCACATCTCTGGGCCAGGCTCCTGTTCCTTTCCCTTCCTTTGTCCTGCTTCCATTTTTCTCTTCCATTTTCAGCACTTTTGCAAATTTGTGTTGAACTAGCCTATTGCAGGCTGGGGAAAGAAAGGACCGAGGAGTTCTGATTCCCAGCACTGCTTTTTCCCGCCTCCCTTTCTGTGTTGAAGAACTCGCCAGATCCCAACAGATGCAAAAGAATTTGCTTTCCTATTGGTTCCCTGGGTAAGAGAATTGCACCGAACTAGCAGATGCCTCACGAGGAGGAAACGTTGCTTGTTAGAATAGGAAATGCGGATAACTGGCATGCTTCCTTTCCTGTCTGCCAACATCGGCCTGAAAACAAGCCGCCATTGAGTGCAGCTGTGGCTCTCAGCTCTCAGAGTCTGTTCTTTCGGAATTGATTGAAACACATTGATCTAGGTTTTTAAAAGCTGGTGGCTAAAGATAGTCCAATTGCATAGTCATCTAAGAGGATCCAAATAATGACTGTATTGTTTGGCCAGTGAGGCTGCCCAGGTTGGTGAGCAGGCCAGGTCTTTGCCACTCCTTCTCCTTTGCTGTGACTCGGTGCTTCAACAGCAAGATAATGGGCACCCTTACGCCAAGTCCAGCAAAGCCAAAGGGAACCAGAGAGGCAGTGTGTGTCTGTCTTCTTTGCTACACTGCAAACTGCTTGAGACAGAGGAGTTGCATATTTATTTCTGTATTTCCTGTAGCACCTAGCATAGTGTTCTTCCAGGAGAAAAATTAGTTCAAATAGATTCACCTAAGTAGGCTTGTTCTGAGAAGGCGGCAGGTGGGCTTCATCTTCAACATCCTGTCGTTCTCTGCTGATCCTCAGCTGAGCTGATGGGGTTTGGTGCAGGGCCATGACTTCCCCAGGATCTCTAAAGAGAATAGGCACAGGGTTTCCTGCTCCTTGGTATCTTTGGAGGGCTGAGGCACAAGTAGAAGAGGAGAGAATTTGCCCGGGGCCTTGAGGCTGGGGAACATTGGCCATCCTGGTTTCCAAAGGAGGCTATAGATGGAGAACAGCTGCCTACATTACCTTTACCCGGTGAACCTGGTTGCCCTAGAGGGCCAGCTCCCTCCTTGAGCCTCAATCGAGTGGCACTGGGTTGCTGACTGGTCTGTGCCTCTGTTTGCTCACGATGGTACACCTTCAACCCATCATTAGTTTGCTCGTGTGCCAAGGCCCCCAGCAGCCTGACGTGCCTGCTTGTGGGGCTGGGGTGCATCCAAACTCAGGAACAAGCAAAGAGGTGCAGCCTCTGGATACGAGAGCTGAGCAGGACGTCTGGCCCAGGTGCCTCTCCCCACAGCAAAGCTTTTTCCATCCACAAGGTAAGAAGGAACATTAACAGAAAATATCCTAAAACTTCTTAAGGAGGTGAAACTAGAGCTTTAAAAAGGCTTTCTGAAACTAAAGAACTCTGGTTTTTGAAAAAATTAACAGATGAATTTTGAGCACTTATTAGTATTAAAAACCCTATATGCTAAGTGCTAAAAATACAATGACGGCTGAGATTGCTCCTTCTCTCAAGGAGTTTACAATCTATTGAAGAAGGGAGACTTATGAATAACCAGGCATGGTACAAAGGAGGCTGACATAAGAGCTTATGTAAAGTAGGAATAGTGTTTTGCATATAGAAGCAGGAGCTATTAATTCTAAATGGCAGATGAGGGAAGCTGCAGAGGAAGTGTCGTTTCAGCTCGGCTCTGAGACGAGAAGGGTCTCAGCAGTGGGAGGATGAGACGAAGGACCGGCAGGCGGTGATGCTGGGCTCGGGCAACAGTGTGTGTACACCCGTGAGGCTGCACAGATGTCGTGGGAAATGCAGCTGGGAATTGGTTTGTTCCGCAGGTGTAGAAGCAGCATCATGGACGTGGATTTTGGCACCAGGCAAACTTAGGTTTCAAGGCCTGTTTTATCACTCAAAGCTGTGTGACCTTCTGTAGTGGCATGTTAATATAAAAAGTACAAAAAGAGAAGTGTTGTAAGGACTAGGAATAATATATATGCATAGGGTGTGTGGTACATCGTGGCTGGCGTCCCAGCATAGGTCTGCTGCCTGAGTAAATCTCCATTTTATAGTCGGGATATTTGAGGCTGAATGAGTTTAAATAGCTTGTCTAAGTGGTCTCAACAAGTAAGAATCTCAGTCCAGATTTGAGTCCACATTCTGGCCCTTTCTCTGCATGGGGAGAAAGGCCCAATGTGGGTAGAGGCAGAATAAACAACGCTTATCACCACCTTCAAAGAGTGTATACCTTGGCTTGTTTAACACAGAGGTGGACTGCAAATGGAAGGGGCCCGGGGGCTGCAGTGCAGTCCTGCTGGGGGGAGTGGTGGTGGTGGGCTTCCTGGAGGAGGTGGAACTCTCCTATGGATTCTGCTGAAGGAAGCAAGCAGGTGGTGAATTCTCAGGGTGAAGGACTTACTCCCCTGGCTGCTGGCCCTCAGCAGGCTACTCTCTGGAGACTGCTTCACCCACCGCCCGCTTCCTTCCACACACAGGCCTGGGTCTTTTGCCCAACCTGAGCTGACCTGAAGGCTCTCTCACTGTTCGAGCTCCACATGGGGTCAGCTGAGGTCCTTGCTGGGGCTGCAACCTGGGGCAGCCTCTCCCTGTCCTGCTCCGGTCCCTCCCTTCCATAGGTGAAGGCCCAAGAGCGCTGCCTCAGGGGCGTCTGCACATCTGCAGATCTGTCTCAGCGAACTTCCTGGGGGAGCCCACCCTGTGACACCCAAATCCGCATCATAACTTGTAGCTCTGGACTGCAGCTGAGTCTCCAGGATTCAGCCCATCCCTGGGTGCTGTGTGGTGGGAGACTGAGTGGACCCATGTTTAGGAGCACACAGGACCTGAGGGCTGTCCCCGGCCCCCACCTTCCACCTTGTCCCCTTAGCATTCTTGTCTGGGAGGGACACGTTCTTTTGTGCCTGGTGGGACAGCTGAGTGTGTGTGTGGGGCTGGTCAGGGCACCGGAGGACTGCAGGGAGGCAGCCGCCTTCCACACGGCTTTGTAGCCCTCCATTCCACGGGAAGGGGAACAGAGCGTGGGGAAGGACAGCTGGCAGCGGCTGGCTGAGGACGGGGCACAGCCTCGGACCAGAAGGAGAATCAGAGTCTGAGAAGGACACTTAAGTGGTCTCAATCTTTTTAAACCTGTGCTCAGTTTTGAAGGCTATGGAAACATCATAAATGTTTTTTCCCCCAAGATAAATATATTTTTTTAAATTATGCATATTTAAGGTATATAACAGGATGTTCTGAGATACTATACATAGTATAATGGCTACTACAGTGAAACAAATTAACACATCCATCAGGTTAAAACATAATGGAACAGGCTAGGCTTGTGCTCACAAGGATCACAGATGTGCAGAATGAAGAGCCCGATTTCTGCAAAGCCCCCCCAGGCGAGATGGGTCTGTTGGGATTTATTGTCTGTAGTTTGGATTATGTAAGAAACAAGTTATTCTTCATTCTACTTTATGAATATAAAGTTATCATTTGTGAAGCTGAGATTCCCTGTTGGAAGCATAGCAGCCTGAGGCTCTGTGTAGGTGAAGATGGAAAATCTGGCTGGCCAGGTCTTTGGGGTCCCTTTGGTGCAGAGCAGCTCTGTGGGGAACTCAGGGCCACCCAGGACAGGAGGGCACAGGTCTGACTAAACATCTCAGGCCTGCCTGGCTTGCCTGGAGTTGAATAGACCCAGCATTCAACTTTCCAGTGAGTTTTCTGAGCAATTGACCAGGGCCTGCTCTCTGCCTCTCTTTTGGCTGAGTTCTCACGGCCAAGTGTGGCCATTGAAAAGCCCAAACCCAGCAGGGGGACTGGGTCCCGTGGTGGGGGCAGCCTCTCACCATTCTTCAGATCCTTATATCAGAAAGAGTCAGACGATCTGGAGAATACACTGGTGCCTGTTTCCCTGTTTCTTCTAATTTTTAGGGCAGCCAAGAAGCTGGCACACATTTTGGAATAAGAAAGTGGCAGGCTCAGAGTTCAGTTTTAGAAAGATGTGGTTTGTGTCTCTGGCAAGACCTAAGAGCAGTAGGAGAGAGGGCGGACCAGGGGCAGGAAGACCAGTTTGGATGCACCTGTGATTGATCCAGCACCTGGGGCTAGTAGGGAGCTGAACAAGAATGGTGGCAATGGGGATGGAAAAGAGGGGGTCATTTGAGACACTCTGGGGACAGGATGTGTGGGAGGCGACAATGGCTCAGACAGAGACAAGTCCGGTTTTAGCCCCGAGGGAACGGTGGCTGATAATGCCATTAAAAGAAACTGGGAAGTCAATTCTCACAAACCCTGTGAGACAGGCTTCAAAAATAGATCTGGCTTCAAATTCTAGTCTATTGCTACTAGCTGTGTGGGTGCCATTACATATAAAGTCACCTCACGGAGTCTGATTTTTTTTTTTTTAAATTTGTAAATCGAAGATGATGATAACTATTTTATAGTTATTTATTGCAAAGAATAAATGAGAAAACATCACAAAGTGTTTACAACAGGCAAGCACACAATGAACGCTTAATAAATGGTAGTGACGGATAGAGTCAGATTAGTACAGTTTATGAGGTTGTAGGGCAAGTCGGGCCTGCAGAGGAGAGGGACCCATTCTAGCTGATCTGCTCAGGGAAAGCTCAGGTAGGAGTCAGAGTCTGTGCTGGTATCTCTTCAGGGTCTTTGATGTTTTATTTTTTTGTTATTACAGCATGTTTATTCTACATTTGTTCAAATTATGGGGCTTTGAAAGGGAAATGCAAGCTTACTCTCTTAAAGATACATCATAAGCTGTTTTCTTTCAGTGAAAGGAAGTGACAGAATTTTGTCAACAAATTTTGAGACTGTTATTATAACATGTTTCTTTCTGCATTAGTACCTATAAGGACAAGCACGTATCCTGCTATACAGGGCAAATGTAAACATGCTTGCTTAAAAATGCATCATGAATTGTTTTCTTTTAGTGAATGGAAGTATTTGAAAAGAAACATCTTCATAAGCAAACCTTGAGAATATGTTATTAGAATATGTCTTTGATGAATTAGAAGGACATCTCTCCTGAGCACAGAAATGAATTGATCTGTAAAATGGTCTCTTATTTTTCAGTTATTAATAGGTGCAAATGACAAACATGAATACATTAACATGTTGATCATCTCTTTCGTACGTAAGGTTGAAATAATTTCTCTTATTACCATTTTAATAGCAGCTGAGATTTTTTTTAAAAAGGGAATTAAATCATAATGACATTTATTGTTTACTTAACATGAAAAGTTCAATAATGTTATTAAGGATCCAGGCTCTTCCAATCTTCTTCTTCCCCATTGGTGTTGGGTTTTGTTCTTGTTGTCTCATGGTTGCAAGGTGGGTGCCATAGCACAAGGCATCCCATCTATGTTCAAGACAGGAAAAAAAAAAAAAAAAAAAAGAAAGGCACAGCATCATTGAGTTCTCTGCTATCTAACCCTGATATCAGGAAAGTGAAAAGTTTTCCAGAAGACCCAGCAGAGTTTTACTAGCCAGAATTAGGTCACATGGTCATGCCCAAGGATTAAAAATGTCTGGGAAAGCAAGTATCTGGCAAAGAGGAACAGGACTGCCTGATAATGGTTCTGTATCCTAACGGGAGATTTTTAAGCAGCTGCTGAGATTTTGGCATAAGATTTTGGCAACATAGAATTTTGGTTTATCCAGTGATTTATCATTTAACTGTAGGCCAATGGATATTTTCATAAATGAGTATGTAGTCTCTCGGTTTTCTAGAGCAGTGGTCCCCAACCTTTTTGGCACAAGGGACTGGTTTCATGGAAGACATGTTTTCCATGTATGGGGTTGGGGGGTGGGGATGGTTTTGGGATGATTCAAGCACATTACATTTATTGTGCAGTCAAACCTCTCTGCTAATGATAATCTGTATTTGCAGATGCTCCCCAGCGCTAGCATCACCGCCCCAGCTCCACCTCAGATCATCAGGCATTAGATTCTCATAAGGAGTGTGCAACTTAGATCCCTCGCATGTGCAGTTTACAGTTGGGTTCAGGCTCCTATGAGAGAATCTAATGCCCATGCTGATCTGAGAGGAGGCGGAGCTTATGTGGTGACTCAAGCAATGGGGAGCAGCTGTAAATACAGATGAAGCTTTGCTCACTTGCCCACCGCTCACCTCCTGCTGTGTGGCCTGGTTCCTAACAGGCCACAGACGGGTACCTATCTGAGGCCTGGGGGTTGGGGACCACAGATCTAGAGGATAAGAGAACTGAAAGGCCATTTGAGAAGATAGGTTTTTGCCATTATGGTATTCCAGGGCCTACGGATGCTTTAATTTCCTTTGTTTCCTTTTTTCTTTTTTTAAATTTCATTCATTAAACAGAGGACTTCTAGAACTACATAATTAAAAGACATTGGTGGACTTCAAGATTAAACTTTGCTGTGGCTTCTCGTATTCATCTTTGAGTTCAGCAATAGACTCAGTGGCACAGGAAGCTGAAGCAACAGGAAGGAGGAGAAAGGAGCCTGTTCCACCGTGTGCAGGAAGGGCCTGTGCACAGTGACTAGCGCTGCCCCTCTCGCTGCCCCTCTCGTGCCCTTAGGCCCGATGGCAGGGCCCAGGCTCCGTTTTGTAAAGGAAAACTTTCTTGACCCTTCGTGATTCAGCTGAAGAGAGCTTAAGCATTCACAGACATTTATAGTAATTTAACAATCAATCAAATTCCTTGCTATAAGAAGAATTAGAAAAGTCATTTGATGTGATATGCAATGACTTTAGGCTCAACGATAAAACAAGTTATGATAACCTTGAATATCCCTGTAATAAAAAAGAGCCCAGGTTCATGAAATTAATTACAAAATGGTTATTTCTTTCGAAGAGGCAATTTAAAAAAAATCTCAATTTAAAAAATCTGCTGAAGATGGGTTGTGGTGATGGTTTGCAGAACAATGTGAAAGTATTTAATGCTACTAAACTGTATACTTAAAAATGGGTAAAATGGTACATTCTATGTTAAGTGTATTTTACCATAACAAAGTCTACTGAATGTAGCCTTGTTAAATTGAGAGACCTGCTTAAGTGAGTGGGTAGAATAATTTGTAAAGAGAAGAGCAAACAACTGCATGTAAGTGTGTGTTTGCACTCTACACTCAGGACGTATCATGATCACAGAGTGTTCTCTGAACTCTGGGCCTGCGTACCCAATGGCATTCTATCTACTTGGCACGTCTCACAGACACTGCAGGTCCCCCACGTGTAAAACTGAAGTCAGTGTGTCTTCAGTTCACCTGCGGACACCTGCTCCTCCCCGCTTCCCCGTCTTAGTTAAGGGGACCGGTGTGCACCCAACTGCTCAGGCCAGAAATCTGGGCATTATTCTTGAACCCAACTTTTCCCTTATGCTCCACACCAAATCAATCAACATGCTGGGTTAATTCTGCCTCCTCAATGTCACTCTCATCTGTCCACCTCTCTTCACCCCACAGTTGCCACTCTAAGTGAGGCATCAGGAACTCTCCCTTCTGAAACAAGCCCTGGCATCCATTCTGCCATCCACTGATCATGGGTCTTTTTGAGGAACTAAGAAATCATTTTCTTAGCCCATGTAGATGATTCTGCTGGCCGCCTTAAACATATTATCAAGTTGCTTAGCAAACCGACTCTACAAAGGCACTCAGCCATAATTTTTGAAAAATGGAAATGACTCAACAGAGTTTCTGCATATGCTCAAAACTTCTTAATCCTCCACAGAATATTCACCACCCCTCCCATTTAGCACAGTAACACTCACAGTGTGAGACAAGAGGATTGGGGGGCCAGTCCTCAGGGCATGTGGTGGAAAATGGCCATTTTCATTAGTGTGAGCTGTCCGAGGGCAAGGTTATCCTAGTTTTTATCAATTTACTCATCAGTTAATTAGCATTTATTCACCATCTAATCTGTATGGGGCACTGTTAGGGGTCGAGAGATGGGACAAAGTCTCCACGTGCAAGGAGCACACAGCCTAGAGGTGGAGAGAGACTAAAAGCAGATGATTGATTGCTTTACGGAGTGGAGTGCTAAGAACAGAGCAAGGTGGTCTGGAGTCACAGACGAGGGGCATTCCTCGCCATCCGGGATGAGCAGGCAGAGCTTGCCAGAGCCGGAAAGTAAAGATCTGCATGTGAGATCCAGTCCTGCTTCACATCTGGCCCTTTTCCCATTTCAGCGAAGAATGTGATCAGTGTGGCAGACACTGGGTTTTAAGAGTCTCGTTGTTATTTTACTTTGTATTTCCCCAGCTACCAGTCGGGCTGAGCATCTTTTCATGATTCTTGAACCTGTGCATTTTCTCTTCCGTGTGTTGTCTTATCATTTGTGGAAAATCTCGGCATTGAAAATCAGCTGTGCAAGGCAGATAGAGAATTTATCTTTTGCTCTTTGAAGGACTGATTTCCTAAATGGTACACACGTCTACGGACAAAAATAAGAATCAGGATGTTTTCCTAAAATCTCCCTTGCTTCCTGCCGATCTCTGCCTTCTCTCCGGTAATCCTGCTTCCTCTTCTAGCCTGGCGGTCACTAAGGGAGAGGAGCAGGACGTGGTGGAATCTGTATGTGCAGACACTGTCATCATCTTTAACTGTTTGTTTTTTTCTGTCAAAAGAAAGGGAGAAAGTCTACACAGATGGACAGAGGGAGTTATGTGTAGGCTTGCAAATGTGAGAACAAAGTAGTTGAGTGTGCAAATCTTAAAGAATATGGTCCAATTTCATATCTGGTTTGAGAGAAATGTCTATAGATAAACTACTCCATGGATTTGAGAATGACTTTCATTCATGTAACAGAAAATGCATTGCCTTCAACTGCAGATGTCAACGTCCCGGTTAACCTTCTTGCTGTCTTGCCTGATGGCAGTCAGAAGGATTCTCCAACTGGGTCTTGAGTTTTAACTGCTTAGTGACCAGAGGACAAGGCTGAAGCTGTCTGAGACATAGGGGAAAAGGCACCCAGGACTTGGCGCAGAGGCACCCGGGTGGGGTGTGTGTGGCTACCTTACTTATCAGCTGTGTGCTGTTAAGCAATTTTCTCCACCTCTCTGGGCCTTGGTTTTCCCAAAGGCAAATGGGGAAAACACTTCCTAGCTCACTGAATTGTAAGGATTAAACAACATGACAATAAATTGCTATGCAGATGTGAGGTATGTGTATGTATCTTTTTCACTCATCTTTAGTCTTTTTACTACACCACACACACACACACACACACACACACACACACACAGCCAAGCAAAGGGCCTTGCGTGTTGTTGATGCTTATTCATGATGAAACAGAGTGGCAGTTCCTTTGAGGACCACTTTGATGTGGTCCCCTGACCAGTAGCATCAGCATCACCTGGGGACATGTTAGAAATGTCAATTCCTGCACCTACTCGATCAGAAACTCTGCTGTTTTAACCTCCAGGTGATTCTAATGCTTGTTAAAATTTGAGAACCACTGAAATAGTCTCCTGGTGTTCACTACAGGGTGAGATTTGGTGGAAGGAAAAAAAAAGTGAGTTTTAATGATGTAAAAGCTATTTTTAATTAATTAATTAACTTATTTTCCCAGGAGATGATTTTCATCTTATCAGGTTTTCCTTAAAATAATGAAACATGTTCCAAGCAGAATTGTTTCTTGTTACTTATTGAATAAAAGCACAAGCATTTAGCTTAATGCAGGATTTGAGAAAAGCTATGTGGATGTCCACACTGAATTGGAACTGATAAGTTTTTATCATCTTTTCTGTTCTTTATACATTTAATCATAGGACTTATAAACTAATGGTTGCTACGCTGACTACTTAAGCTCTTGAAGATCTGATGTGATATTTTGCCATGTTACTTCTGATTAAATATTTTTAAAGCCAGAGGCATTTGCCTGTGTTCACAACCACAGTGATTAAACATAACAGAGACCCATTAACACATTTCTTCATATCAGTGAAAATCCTGATGCACGAGGAAGTTCCTTCCTACAACCAAGAGAATAATCATTGTGGCAAGGCTTTGTCAGGCTCATTTCTCATACACCTTAATTGGATCTTTTTATGCAGTTTTTGTGAATAACAGACATTAATGAATAGTTGTACCTAGTGTATAGGATGAGTGTTCTGTATTATCGAATATTCCTAAGCCTCTTTTAAGAGATGCATCAATAATTACCAGTGTGTCTTCAGATCACCATTAAGGAGCTTTGAATTTTAATTGCCCGCCCTCTGCTTTTGAGAAGGAACTCATTTAATTGTATAAACTACAATTGATCCTATAGGCAGAGTACATTCCATAGAGTAGGCCCTGATGCTTAATGACCAAAGGCTAGCAGAATTTCATTTCACTGAATTTAAGGAAGCATCAATTAAGCATGTAATAAATGTTTGATGAGGGAATAGGTAAAAATTGTGAATAAAAGTGAGACTATTAATTGTAATAGTATCTACTATATTTTCAGAGCATACTGTGTGCCCGGGAGTTTACTGAAGTTATCTAATTTGATTCTTATAAAAATACTATGAAGCTGATACTATTGTTCCCATTTTACAGACACCAAAACAATCCTTAGAGTGTACCGAAAGGCGCACACAGTGTTTGGTGCTGCCATACCCAACGAATACGCACAAGAGTTAAAGTGGTTTCATAAAAACGGCATCTGAGAAAGTGAATACTGGCATGCCTGAATTTAGTTCTTCTTGTATTATACTTCTCTGTGTGGAGGAACATCCCCCACTAATCTGACCTGTCTGTCAAACTGCATTGGTGAATTGTGTGCGAGCAAGCTACTGGTCTTTGGAGACTGACAAGGAGCTGAGGTCAGATGTGGGCAGAGCTCAGGTTTTGCAGGGCGTAAGACATTAAACAGTGTACTGAATGCACAGGCAATTCCTGAAAGCTTGGAGCAGGCTAGCAAAAAGGTCTGGAGTGCTTCCTTTATGACTTACTCTGGTAGTCTTCTCTAGAATGTCGGAACAAATATAGGTGAATTGTTCATAGTTTAGGTGAACAAAGGGAAACTCAAAGATAAAGTCTGCTAGGACTTTTTAGAAAAAATGAAAAGATATTTCTAAGCACAAAAAATTCTAATAGAAGAAAACCAAATTGCAAAGTAAGGAAATATTGGGAGATAAAGTTGACATTTGAGAAATGAAAAATTATACTGATTTCCTCACATTACTTGTATCATGACAAATTGGATATAGAGAACATCAAACTTTATTTGGAGCACAGAAATATCTCAATCCTCAGTATTTTCTTGTGTGAGATTATTTTGCAAATTCTTGCATAGTTTCAGTGAGGAACAACACACTTAAGTGGCATTTGTTTGTTCATTTGTATAATGTACGGATCTGAATGTGTCTAACCTCTGCTAACTTTTTACTTGGCCCAGTTATCCGATGGAAAACTGCTTTTAAAATGCCATCTGCAGTTCTTAGGCGATGGTTTCCACCACCTGTTAGCTCTACAACAATGCTATGCTTGAGTATCTTCCTGGCCTTTGTCAATTTCAGAAGCAGCTGTGTGGCCTCTAGGTACTTGCTCTACTGATTGGAAGCTGTTAAAACATGCCCAGAATGCTGGCAAGTAAACCTCTGAAAAAGGGGAGGGGGGAAACATACCCAGAAAATGAGAAAATTAGGTGACCTTTGGCTTCTTCTCACCTTTGCTTCTGCTTTCCCTGCGCAGGGGATGTGACATTTATCAGATTCCTTTCTTCCAAATGTGTGCCATAAATGGCCAGGGTGTGACATGTGCATTTCTGAAACTGAAGTCCTCCGTTGCTTTCCCGTAAGCAAATATCATGAATTCCACTGGATGTTCAGTATTTTTTCTTGGCATTTTATGAACACGTTTGCTTGAGGTGAGGAAGGGGACAAGAAGGACTTGTATGTCAGCATTGTGATCTTCTTGAATTGAATTCCTCTCTTCAAGGACTGATTTTTTAAACTTTTTGGATACATTGTATTTGTATGTATTTATGGGGTACATGTGAAATTTTGTTACATACATAGAATGTGTAATGATCAAGGCAGAGCATTTAGGGTATCAAATATTTTTATGTTTTGTGTACATTTCAGGTCTTTAAGCTATTTTGAAAAAATGCAATACATTCGTTGTTAACTATAGTCACCTTACTCTGCTGCTGAACTTATTCTATCTACCTGTATGTTTGTACCCCTTACCTCTTTTCATCTGTCTCCCGCACCCATCCTTTCCAGGACTGCTGTATCTTTCCCACAATAAGCGAACAACTTTATCAATCATCAGCTGAACAAATCTCAGAGCCTCACTTTTTTTTTCTTTATTGAAGTGTAATTTACATATCATGCCTTTACTCCATTTTAAGTGTACAATTAAATGGTTATTAGTAAATTTACCAAGTTGTACAGCTATTCACATAAATCAGTTCTAGAGGATTTCCTTCCCCCTATTGAGACCCCTAATTCCCATCCC
>CAUYRT010100085.1:0-10707 GCA_963574885.1 Lepilemur ruficaudatus | reverse complement strand
AACATAATAGTGTTGACAGGACAGAAAAATAATTATGTAACATTATTTTGGAATAAACAGTAATTTTTGAAGATATTACCTTGTAGCTCATAATGTCTTTGGCTTTCTCAAATCATGCTTAGATGTGAATTTTTCATTTTCGTTATGCTACAAAAGAATTATAATAGAGTTTACATTATATTGAAAAAAGATGAAATGAAATTTAACTTTTGTAGGAAACCATTCCACAGCAAACGTATTCAATCTTAAGTATCCAAACAACTGGGATCATCTTTTCAGTAAGAAAAACCATTGCTTCATTCTACATTCATACTTACTCCGTTGTCGGAAAACTAAAGGTGTGAGCAAGGTTAAAGATGAAGGAACTACATTTTCTTTCTGCTAATTTTCTTTATATCAAGACTGAAACCCATTACACAAGGTGAAGTATCCCAAGAATGGATGGACAGGCACCACATGTACTCACCAGCCAATTGGTATTAGCTGATCAACACCTAAGTGGACACATAGGAACAACATTTATCAGGTGTCGGGCAGACGGGAGGGGGAGGAGGGGATGGGTATATACATACATAATGAGTGCGATGTGCACCGTCTAGGGGATGGTCAGGCTTGAGGCTCTAACTGGAGGGGGAGGGGGGCAAGGGCAATGTACATAACGTTAACATTTGTACCCCCATAATATGCTGCAATAAAAAAAAAATAGGAAAAAAAAAACATTTGAAGCTTAAATAAATAAATCCAGAAGTTGATTTCTAGGAGTGCTTTTCATCAGAAGACAGACTCTTCAAGAAGCCTGGATTAGGTCAATGCAATAGATCACCTATTGAAGAGAGGTTTCATTCCTACTATAAACATAAAATGCTAGATTAAATAGGCATAAAAAGTATTTCAAAATATACAACCAGGCTTAAATAACAGGGAAATCCCCAGTTGTCAGATATCAAGAATGAAAGCAAAACCTGAATGATGAGGGAAATCTCACGCTAACTGGGGCAGCAGGTGTGGCGGTGGGGTGGGGTCGTATGTGGGGACTCTGACGCCCACACTGGGGGAGGGAATGTTGCCACAAGCCTGCACTAAGCAGAAGAAGGAGTTCCATGCCTTCACAGGCACAGACACACAGACACACACACAAAGTCTGCACACCAGCCTTGGGAAGCAGCGAGCAATGTTGTATATCCAGGCCTTAAAGCTGAGACAAAGGTGTCTGTAGACCTTCACCAAGTATACTTCTGAAATTACATTAAACCTCAAGCCAATAAATGAATATAAACACTGTTCCAGGAACACAAACACTCTCCTATTTAAAAATAAGTTTCAGTCAGGCAAAGATTTCTTAGTAATCAAAAGGCACAAAACATAAAAGAAAAAATTGCTAAATTAGACTTCTTTAAAAAGCTTATGCTATTCAAACATACTGCAAAAAAATGAAGAGAAGTCACAGACTTGGAGAAAATATTTACAAAACATATGTCTAGTGAAGGACATGTATATACATTATAAAGAGCACTTTCAATTCAATGTAAGGCAGCACAAAACTCAGTTTAAAAATAGACAAAAGATTTGAGCAGACACTTTACCAACAAACTTTTAAAATTTTAAAACTGGCAATACAAAGTGCTAGCAAAGATGAACAGCAACTAGAATTCTCGTGCATAATTGGGAAGCACACAGATGGTACCACACTTTGGAAAGCAGTTTCAGTTTCTTACAACATCTGTAAGCAGCCCCAGACCCAAGATGTTACCGTAACAGCCCAGCTCTCAGGTATTTACCCAAGAGATATAAAAACAGCTATAGGTAAATGTTTGTAGCAGCTTTATTCAAAATTACCAGAAAACCAGAAACAACTAACACGCCCATTACTAGTGAATAGACAAACTATAATACGCCCGTAGGTGGAACACTACTCAGCAACAAAAAGAGTGGACTGAGGATGCATGCCACAGTCTGGGGGAGCCTCAAAGCTTTATACTAAGTGAAAGAAGCCAAATATAAACAGCTTCATTCTCTATGATTCCATTTATATGACATTCTGGAGAAGGTAAAACTACAGGAACAGAAATCGGATAAGTGATTTCCGGGGGCTGGAGCGGAGGAAGAGGATTAAATACAGAGGCATGAGGGAACTTCCTGGAGTGACAGGAATATTCTACATCTTCATAGCAGTTACATGAGTGCCTGCAGTTGCCCAAACTCATCAAACCGAGTACTTAAAGAAGACATTCTACTATATATAAATTATTCCTCCAGGAACTTAAAATTTTTAAAAAGGAATGCATATTGAGTTTTCTGACTTTGCAAACACTCTGTGGAATTCAAAGCTTCAACACCCATTAAATGAAGGTTCAGAAGTAAAGACAGAGGGGGTGGCGAAGGGGCGGTATTTAAAGGTTTAATAGCTGAAATTTTTACAAAACTAAAGAAATATATTTCTTCAGATCAAAGAAGTACACTAAGTCCTGAGCAGGATAAATAAAACAAACTGAAGAATATCAAGTTAAAGAAAAGTCAAACAGCTTCTAAAGAAAAAAGATTAAAAGTAATGACAGTTTTCTCAATGGATACAGGCTCTTCAGGTTTCATATTTTACTGTCTACTCCCTGTATACCTCTGCACTGTGCAAATACAAATCCAACCCCATTTTCCTCCCTTCCTAATAAAAGAAAATCTCTTTGCTGCAGTTTCTTTCTGTTTTGATTGATGTTCAACTCTGATGAAAATTCTAATACAACATCTGGAGATACCTCATATCTTAAGATTGACTAAGATATTCTTTGTACTTGTAAGTTGCAATTTATAAATATTTTCATATAAAATATTCTTCTATAATTCCACTCAGATAACTCTGACATGAACATATCACTTTCCTACATGTTTAAGAGTAAATATACTCCTAATATATATGAATTGCCTTTGGAGTTATCCATGATTTTAGCATGCTATGGGAACAGAGGAGTTTTCTAACTTATTCATGTGCCTCTCCACTGAAAATTTTAAGAGAAATTAATAACCACTTACTGGAGACAATCCAACATCGAAAGAAACACAAGCTCAGTAATTTAGATTAAAGCCTATTCTAAAGATATACTTTTTAAATTATTTTTATTTTCAGATAATTATAGATTCACATATATTTATAAGAAATAATAAGAGATCTGCTGTACCCTTTACCCATTTTCTCCCATTGGTAACATCTGGAAAAACTACAGTACAATATCATAACCAGGATATCTGTTAAGACACAGAACGTTTCCATAACAAGAGGGTTTGTGGTATATTCCTTGGGATTTTCCACGTAGATAAGCATATCACCTGCAAATAGGGATAGTTTCATTTGCATGTTATGGTTTTTTATTGCCTTACTGCGCTTGCTAGAACTTCCAACATGATGCCGAATGAGAGTGGTAAGAGAGCACATCTTGGCCTTCGCCCCACCCTGGGGAGAAAGCACACAGTCGTTCGAGGTTTGGCGTAGGTTTGCTGCAGATGCCCTTTACCAAGTTGAGGAAGTCCCTCTCTACTCCCAGTTTTTATCATTAATGGGTGTTGTATATTGTCAAATGCTTTTCTGATATATGATAATGTGATTTTTCTTCTTTAGTTTGTCAATATGATGAATTACAGTGGTTGATTTTTAAACTTTTTTTTTTAAAGATGAGGTCTTGCTATATTGCCTAGGCTGGCCTCAAACTCCTGGGCTCAAGTATCCTCCCACCTCAGCCTCCTGAGAAACTGGGACTACAGGGGTGTACCACCACACCTGGTGAGATTGATTGTTCTTTGAATAATTAACCAGCTTTGTATCTCTGGAATAAACCCTACTTGGTCATGGTATACAATGCTTTTTATATATGGTTGACTTCTATCTGTATTTTTTTTTTTTAGACAAGCTTTTGCTCTATCAACTGGGCTAGAGTGCAGTGGCATTGTCATAGCTCACTGCAGCCTCAAACTCCTAGGCTCAAGCAATCCTCCTGCCTCAGCCTCCTGAGCAGCTGGGACTACAGGCACATGCCATCATGCCTGGCTAATATATCTTTTTTTTTTTTTTTTTTTTTTTTTTTGTGGAGACACGGTCTTGCTCTTGCTCTGCCTGGTCTTGAACTCCTGGCCTCAAGCAAGTCCTCCTGCCTTGGCCTCCCAGAGTGCTATTAGCAAATAGCAACCTATTTGCTAATATTTAGAATTTTTGCTTTATATTTATGAATGTCTATGGTCTGTAATTTTCTTTTTTGTGTACTATGTCTGGTTTTGGTGTCAAGGTAGCACTAGCTTCATAAAATAAGTTAAGATGTATTCCCTCCTCTTCTATTTTCTGGAAGAGATTGTATAGAGCTGGCGTTGATTCTTCCTTAAACATTTGGCAGAATTTTCCAGTGAACTCACTGGGTCTGGAGTTTTCTTTTTGGGGGGAGTTTTTAAATTATGAATGTAATTTCCTTAATAGAGGGCTATTCAAATTATCTGTTTTATGTTGAATGAGTTCTAGTAATTTATATTTTTCAAGGGTCCATTTCATCTAAATTGTCACACGTGTGCAGAATTTTTTATAATATTCCCTTATTATTCTTTTGATATTTTAGTGGCTGTAGTGATATTTCCACTGTAGTGATAGTCTCCAACTGTAGTTGTGGATTTGTCTGATTCTCCATTCAGATCCTTCAGTTTTTGCTTCACACATTCTGCAACTCTGTTTGGTGTGCACACTCTCAGTGTGGCTATTTCTGCCTAGTGAGTTGATCCTTTTTCATTATATAATGTCTCTCTATGTCTCTGATAATTTTCTTTGCTCTGAAGTCTACTTCATCTGATATTAATAGAGCTAATCCTGATTTCCTTTAAAAATTTTTGCATGATATAACCAGTTTTTCCTTTTATTTTCAACCTGATTATATCATTATATTTTAATTGAGTTTCTTCTAGACAGCATAGAGAATTGTGATTTTTAATTCATGATTTTTAATTCATTTTGTCAATCTCTGTCCTTTAGTTGGTATATTTAGATTATTCATATTTAATATAGTTATTAATATTTTAGGGCTTACATCTGCCATTTTACTTTTGTTTTCTGCTTTTCTCTCTGTTTTTTATTTCTAATTTTTTTTCTTTTTTATGCCTTCCTGTGGGTTACTTGAACATATTTTAGAATTATCTATAGTCTTTTGGAGGCTGTCTCTTTGTATAACTTTTTTTAGTAGTTGTTTTAGATATTTTTATATATGCATATGTGCGTATATGTACATATGTGTGTGAATAAAAAATGTGGTAAAATTTGGTGTTATGAAATGAAACATAGAAATTCTATCTCCCTTTATGCTCCTTTATCACCCTCCATTTATATTTCTTCAATATTTTCTCTGGATACACCTAGAATCATATCAGGCAGTGTTATAGTTTTTGCTTCAACTGTCAAATGTAATTTGCATGATTAGTGGAGAAGAAAAGCCTATTGTATTCATTCATATTTTTGTTTATATTATTCTTTCTTCCTTCCTGATGTTCCAAAGTTCCTTTTTTTATCATTTCCTTTCTGTTTAAATAATATCCTACAGCAACACCTCAGGGTAGATCTGCTGGCAACAAATTGCCTTTGCTTTCCTTTATCTGAGAATGTCCTAAATGCCTTCATTTCAGAAGGATATATTCACTGGCCATAGAACTCACTGGCTTCACAACTCTGTGGAACTCTAGGTTGACCAGTATTTTCTTCAGCACTTGAAAAATATTGGGCCCCTTCCTTCTGACCTTCATGATTTCTGATGAGAAACCCTCTGTAATTTGTATTGTTCTTTTCTCATGTAGGTAGGTGTCATTTCTCTCTTGCTACTTTTAAGACTTTTTCTTTGTTTTGCTTGTTTTTTTTTTTTTTTAATTTAATTATGACATGTCTTGGTGTTGATTTCTTTAAGGTTATCTTACTTGGGTTCACTCAGCTTCCTGAATCTAGATTTATGTCTCATGCCAAATATAGGAAATTTTCAGCCCCCATCCTCTTTTACCTCTCCTTCTGAGACTCCATTGACATGACTGTTAGATATTTTATTGTAGTCTCAAAGGCCCTAAGACTCTTGTTCATTTCTAGTCTATTTTTTCTCTTTTGTTTAGATTGGGTAACTTCTGTTGTTCTATCTCCCAGTTCACTGATTCTTTTCTCTGTCTCTCCATTCCGCTATTGAGTTCATCCTTAGCTTTTTATTTTTATTATTGTATTTTTCAGTTTTAACATTTATATTTGGTTCTTCTTTATATCTTTTATTTCTTTCCTGAAACTTATTCTATTTCCTTGCTATTATGGGTCAAAATTGTGTCTCCAAAAAGTTCATATGTTAAAGTCCTAACTCCTAGTATATCAGAATATGACTTATTTGGAAATAGGGCTGTTGCAAATGTCATTAGCTAAGATGAGGTCATACTAGAGCAGAGTGGACTCCTAAGCCAGTATAGCCAGTGTTTTTATAAAAAGAAGGAAAATTTGGACACAGGCACACTGGGAGAATGCCACATGAACGTGAAGGCAGAGATCAGGGTGCTTTGTCTACAAACCAAGAAACATCAAAGATTGCCAGCAAACCACTCAAAGCTAGGAGAGAGACAGTCCTGGAACAGACACTCCCTCAAAGCTCTCAAAAGGAATCAACCATAATGACACCTTGATCTTGAACTTCTAGCGTCTAGAACTCCATAGAGTCTGTTTAAACTGCTGTTTGTGGTGCCTTGTTACAGTAGCCCTGGAAAACTTACATAATTGCTGAGGGTTTCCATTTTTTCATTTGTTTCAACTATTTTCATAATTTCTCATTGAGTTATTTTTACCATTGTTGTTTTAACATCTTTTTCAGATTTTTCCAAAATTTCTGTCATTTTGATGTTGGCATCTGTTTATTTTCTTTTTTCATTCAGTTTCAGATGTTTCTGGTTCTTGGTAGAACAAGTGACTTTTTATTGAAACCTAATATTTTTACATTATGTTTTGAGATGCTAGATCTTATTTAAATCTTCTGTTTTAACTAACTGTCTCTGACACCACTCCAACAGGGCAAGGGGAGGAACTGCCTTGTTACTGAGAGGTGGAGGAAGGAGTCCAGGTTCTCTATTTGGTCTCATTTAACACCTAAGGAAAGGAATTCATTCCCAGTTAATGCTGGGCAGGGGCAGAAGTTCACACTCCCCACAGGGTCTTCACTGATACCATTTTGGGGGTGGCGCCAATGCTGCTAGGTAATGTTGAAAGTACTGACTTTCCACTAGGCTTCCTCTGATACTACCCCAGTGGTGGATGGTGGTGAAAGTCCAAGCTCTCTGCACAGCTCTCTGTTGACACTTTGGGGTGGGAAGCTCATGATACCTGCCAGCAAGATGAAATCTTGGTTCCACACTTAGCTTTCTCTGCAACCACCCTGGCAGGAGTTTGGTAGTACCTCATTGCAGCCTCAGGAAGGTGGAAGTCTAAGCTCTCCACTGGACCTTGCTCATGCTGGGGTGGTGTGGAGACTAGAGCTTTTCTGTGGTGCTTGGCTAGAGTAGAATGGCAATTGCCTAAATGTTTTCTTCCTAAGCAATCCCTTTCCTAGACCTTTGGCTAGAGAGAGCAAGTTTTGCTGGGTATTTTGTGGGGAGAGGGGGTTGGTATGAGGCTTTTGGTTTTCTGGGTTGTTGGCTTCTTCAGCTCAAAGTCTGAGAAAACAAACAAACAAACAAACAAAACCCACAGAACTCATCTTCACATTGTTCTCAGGCCTCAAGGTCCCCAACCGATCTGTCGTCTTCTCTCCACCTTTGAGAATCTTTGTTTTACATTGTTTTATTTATAGTGTCCAGAGTCTTTAGGTATACTTAGCAGGAAAACTAAGAAAAAGTGCGTCTACTCCATCTTCTGGGAAATGGATGTTTGAAAATGTACTTTTAAAGCTAAAGAAAATTTCCCAGCTATTTGCTAAATAAATGGCCTTTTAATTATGGTTTAATCATGATTAATACTATAAAACAGTTGTTTATTCTGATTTCTGAATAATAAAAACATATTTAAACATAGCTGTTTACACAAAAAAGAAAAGATATTGGCTATTTCAAACTTTGTACCCCATGAAGTCACCCAAAGCCTATCTCTGATTTTTCATTGCTATATAACAAAAAGTAATCTAGTGCTGGGTGCAGTAGCTCATGCCTAGAATCCCAGCACTCTGAAAGGCCAAGGTGGAAGGATTGCTTGAAACCAGGAGATCAAGACCAGCCTCAGCAACAAAGTGAGACCCTGTCTCTACAAAAAAAAAAAAAAAAAAAAAAAAAAAAAAAAATTAAAGAAATTAGCCAGGACTGGTGGTGCATGCCTATAGTCCTAGTTACTTGGGAAGCTGAGTCAGGAGGATCACTTGAGCCCAGGAGTTGGAGGCTGCAGTGAGCTATGGTTATGCCATTGTACTCTAGCCTGGGCAACATAGTAAGACCCCATTTCTAAAAAAAGAATAAATAATATAAGTGATAGAGATAAATGGGTTCAAACTTTACAGAAACATCAGTGAGAAAACTACTCCCCAAAAGACACAGTGAGTAACCAAATATTTCTGTAATTTAAAAAAATCTGCAAAGGTAGGGCATGGCTTGGGACCCCATCTCCAATGACCATTTGCTCACCTGCAAGAGAATTTTATTCAGTTGCTTCAAACGTTTAATATACTTCAATAATAATCTGTAAATTTTCTAGTTTAATTCAAATTCTTTTCTCACCAAAAAGCTAACGCTCTGTTCCAAAAAAAAAAAAAAATTATGCTTGTATATATTGCCTTCCCATGTGAGGTATTTATTCGATATTCTCCAATAATTCAAAATTATTTCATTTTATATGTAAAACATTTACAAAACTATGCATTAAACAGAAACTTCCTTAAAGCTCTAGAAAAATAAAACAAGATCATGATATTTAAAAAATATATATATATGAAGGCTCTAAAGTTTCAGCTCCAACCCTAATGATAATGGCCACAAGATCTGCATTTCAATATCTCTCAAGACTTGAGTAATACAAAATTGCTATAAAAAGATTCTTCTTCTTCTTTTTTTTTTTTTTTTAGACAGAGTCTCACTTTGTTGCCCGGGCTAGAGTGCCGTGGCGTCAGCCTAGCTCACAGCCACCTCAAACTCCTGGGCTCAGGCAATCCTCCTGCCTCAGCCTCCCGAGTAGCTGGGACTACAGGCATGTGCCACCATGCCTGGCTAATTTTTTCTATATATTTTTAGTTGGCCAACTAATTTCTTTCTATTTTTAGTAGAGATGGGGTCTCACTCTTGCTCAGGCTGGTTTAGAACTCCTTACCTTGAGCGATCCACCCGCCTCGGCCTCCCAGAGTGCTAGGATTACAGGCGTGAGTCACCACGCCCAGCAGAAAGATTCTTGAGACTTGGTTTGAATTCCCTTCTGACAGATTCCACTTAGGTATGCTTGACTTTGTCAAATACTGTCAGAAAACTAATGGAGAGAGTTGTATGCCCAACAGAAAGAAATGCAAGTTGCATTTCTTCGAGGAGCATACCGTGATATACTTCTGCAAGATCTACATCTAGAAGACTGAGTATATTAAAAGAGACACCATTGAAAGTCAGTCTTAAAACCACATTGGAAAGGACTACTTCAGGTGCCCTAACTACAAATCCTGTCGTTAAGCTTTAGGACATACATCTGTAGATACATGCTTCCCAGTGTAAGTATGCTAGAATTCTACAGCCTGGGCATGAAGTACAAATGAAGATCTGACCGTAGGGCTGTCTTAAAAGTCTGTTAAAGCAGGACTTATATTAAAATAGACAGATTCCTTTAAAGATTCTGAATAGGTTATTTCTTTTCTTCTATTAGGATTGGGACTGGTTAGCTCTTCCTCTTCCAATTCCTTGAATTTGTTCATTAGGATGTCAATATCTAAGCTTTCTGTTTTTTGGATGTAAGCGTTTATTGCTATTAGTTTTCCTCTTAGGTATGCTTTTGCTGTATCCCACAGGTTTTGGTAACTTGTGTCTTCTTTATTATTTAGTTCAAAGAAACTCTTGATTTCCCTCTGAATTTCCTCCTTGACCCAAGAGTTTTTCAGTAACAAATTGTTTAGTTTCCATAACTTTGTGAAGCGGTGAGAGTTTCTATAGGAATTGAACTCTAGTTTTATACCTCTATGGTCAGAGAAGACATACAGTATAATTTCTATTTTTTTTAATTTTTTGAGATCTGATTTGCGGGCTAGTATTTGGTCAATTTTGGAAAAGATTCCATGGGCTGCTGAGTAGGATGTAAATTCAGCTTTATTTGGGTGGAATGTTCTGTAGAGATCTGTCAGATCTTTTTTGTTCAAGAGCTCTGTTTAAGTCCATTACTTCTTTTCTCATTTTCTGTTTGGAGGATCTATCCAGTTCATTCAGTGGAGTGTTGAAGTCCCCTGCTACTATGGCAGTATTGTTTAACAAGTTATTAAGATCTGACAAGGTTTGCTTTATATAGTTAGGTGCTCCTACGTTGGGTGCATAAATATTAAGAATAGTTAAATCTTCTTGTTGGCTCTTCCCTTTCACCATTATAAAGTGGCCATCTTTATCCTATTTTACTTTTGTTATTCTAAAGCTTATGTTGTCTGCAAATAGTATAGCTACACCTGCTTTCTTTTGACTTCTGTTTGCCTGGATGATAGTTTTCCACTCCTTGACCTTCAGCCGGAATGCATC
>CAUYRT010100083.1:0-15901 GCA_963574885.1 Lepilemur ruficaudatus | reverse complement strand
TAATAGTCAAAGGCCAGTTGGCGTCATGCGGTGGCATCCCTTCAGCTAGGTTAGGGATCCATTTAAACAGGGCGCTTCACCTGACTTTGCTAAGTCTTTGCTCATTAGTGGTCTTTGGTACAATTCCAAGTGGAATCTATTTCATACGTTCCCTAAGATCCCAGAATGTCGAAGCTTCCTGGTTATCAGTTTGAGAACCTTTTCATATTTGTGAAGACTAATGAAGAGCTTCCTTTCTGCCCCAATAATAATTTTTTTTTTAGTAACCGCATAGCACCTAAACTATGTTAATAGTTGATGTTGAGACATGAGTCAAAATAGTTCAGTTAAAAATCATTCAGCTTAAGATGTCAATGCAAATACAAATCTTGAAATATTTTCTTCCATAAGGTTGAGCATCACTACATCCAAACCCACTGGTATAACCAGTTTTACAGTTAGAGTATAAATAAACACAGTAAGAATACATGTTAATAAGAGAGCAAATCTATAGTTTTATCTAACAATTGTTTTCTTACGTTGGATAGAGTCAATGAATCTAAAACGGAGATCGATCCACATGGTTTTGAATATGCTCTCAAATGAGTAGAGGCAAAGATAGAGGGAAAGGAGTCCCATTGTCCAATAGACAGATGCTGAGTTGCCTACAAAACCCATTTTGTTGTGATAAATTTTCAAATATAATTTTAAATTTGAAATATAATTTGAAATTTCAATGAAGAAAAATATTTGGGGAAATATTTGCATTGCGTTACAACTCTTTGGTGAGCAGTACAGGGAGCAAAAATGGACATAGTTTTTACTTACATTTCAAATACAATCCCTTGTATGTGTAAAGATATACCAGGTAGATAATAATTAAAGTTGAAGAGTCAGATTTAACCAAAGAATCAATTTTACCCATCTAATAAAACAATTTTGGGGGAGGAAGCAAAACAAGCAAAACAATTTTAAAGAAATAATGGAAAATAGCCACTTTCTAAAATTAAAAGAAATGACAGCAAATCAAATCAACTCTCTGTACTTGGTAACTCGTTGGCCCCTATCTCAAACTTGTCTGTTCAACGCCACCACTTTCTTCTCTGGCAGATTTCTCGTTGACCAATGCCTTCCAAGTTAGCTCATCTGACTGGGAACAAAAGTGTTCTCCTCACTGTGAGATACTAAGTGATGTGACCTCTAAATTCTTGCCATAGCCCTTAGCATTTGATAAATGAATTAAATAAAAATAATTGGTTATTTTTTGCTGAACTCGATGCTGGTAATAAATGTCACTGTTGTCATATAAAACAATTCGTAAATTATTTTGAAAAGAATTGTTTCAACTACAGAGCAGGCAGTGAAAGAGACAAATGGGAATGATTTGAAAGAGGGCATTTTTATAATGACATCATAAGAGCCAAGAGGATTTCAGTAGCAATTCTATTCATGCCAACAACAGGAAAAAACAGCGTAGCGGGCCTCATGTTTCTATGTTTGTTTGTTATTTTATACTTTCCTAGGAGATTGGAGAAAATAAAAGCAGTGGTAGTTTGGAGACTTCAAATCAGCTTAAGTACTAGTTTACTTGTGTCAATTTATGTTACCTCCCACTAAGTTTCATGAAACCCCTTGGCTAACCAAAAGGATAGTCAGGAGCAAGAGTACTTGGATTTTATAACCCTTTGTCTTAAAATACTGCAGATGTGAAAGTAACAATGGTTGGCATTGCATGCCGTACCAAACAGGTTTTACATTTTTTTAGTAAAATTTCCAAATCAGCATCGTATCGCTGAAATGTTGTCAAAGGTTATGTTTAGTTCAGGAGACAGGCTCAAAACAATGACGTTTTTCTCTCATACAAATTCCCAAGATGAGGAAAAATTTAAAAAGCAAATTAAGTGGAGAGAAGTAAATGAGACATTATTTCTCTGAAGTTGTTTTATTGCCTGCCAGGAAAATATCTTCAGGAGATGGACTGAAAAGGAAAAGACTTGTAGTGAGCATCTGAGCCACAGCAGATTTGTGGGTATTATTGGCTTTTTCAGACATCAAAAGCAAACTGTGTGAAAGATGATGGAGGTACTCAAACAGGAATGGGGAATGAAAATGAGCAAATAGAAGATCATGCTCAATAAAAACACAAAATGATAATCAGAATAAATGAGACTATCAGTGCACAAGTAGAAGAAAATCAACTAGGAACATCTGTTCAGGTGAGGCTGAAATTAAGAGAATAATCAGGCTCTGGTCGTGTGCATTTGGAAAAAGTCTATGAAAGGTATGATGAGTAGCATCTCATCCTTCGCCCATGTGGAATGATCAGATACTACCTTTGTACTTTCATTAAAATTGTGTTTTGTGGCTGTGGATGTTATACCTGCCAAGAAACGTAGGTTTGCAGCAAAAATGCAATGAGATATGCATTGGAGATTAAGAAAATTTTAACAGTGGAATGAAAATTTCTCAGAGAAAGATGCAAAGCTATAGTAGTCATGAAAAACATTTCTAGGTGAGCCTTCAAAGGAATGAAATCACAAGAGTATCAGGCCACACAGATCTTTGGAGAAATATATACGTATAACATAGAAAATATTCAAATCAAATATATTGAATTCTGGTTCTGGAAAAGATAGAATACACACACTTCTCCCTATTCTTCCTGCTAAATGCTGCTAAAAAATCCTGGATGTTATGTACAAAATAAACATAAGACAACTCGGAAAGATGGATAGAAAGAGGCAGATGAGTTAGGGATCTTGGAATTTGAGGAAAACCACATAGGTGAGTTCCCTGAGTTTTATTTTTGCCACATATATCCCAGAAGCCAGCAACTTGGAAATGCTAAAAGTACAAACAAGAAAAAAGCTCCAAGAAAAGGCTAGTCTATTTAGCTAAAGAACCAGAAAAGGGTCATTCTAGCAAGACAGAAAATTTTTAGAAAATGACCCCCTACTCTATGCAAACACCATGGAAAAAATGATGGCCCTCTCTCCACCCTTGTGAGCAGAGGCTGAGTGGGGAGCCTGGACTTCCACCCTCACCTGGAGGTAATGAGGCACCTCTCCCTCTCCTTGGTGGAGTTGTGTCAGGGAGTGGAAACTTAGGATTTACACCTCTTCCCAGAGGTCATGAGCCACTCTCCTCCCACTGTGGTGTGAGTGGAGGCCTCCGCTTCCACTGTCACTCAGCAGAAATGAGGCAGCACCCCATTCCCCTGTGGTGTTGTGTCAAAGGAGACTTGCTAAAACAGAAGATTTAAATAAGATCCAAAGTCTAGTAAGATAATATCTATAATGTCCAAAATGCAAGAAAAAAATCACTTGTCCTGCCAAGAACAGGAAAAGCTCAACTGAAATGATAAAAGACAATGAGCAGAAGCCAATGACAAGATGGTGTAGATGTTGAAATTATATGACAGGGATTTTAAAGCAACTATAATAGAAATGCTTCAGTGAGCAATTATGAACACACCAGAAACAAATGAAAAAATTGGAAGTATCAGCAAAGAAATAGTAGATGTAAAGAAACACCAAATGTATACATTAATACTGAACAATACAATAAACAAAATTAAAATCTCATTGGATGGCTCAACATTGCAATCGAGAGGACAAAGGAAAGAATCAGTGAACTTGAAAATAGAATAGAAATCACCCTATCTAAACAACAGAGAGAAAACAGATTAAAAAATAATGAACAGAGGCACAGGGATCTATGGAAGTATAACAAAAGATTTAATAATCATATCGAATAAGCCCGAGAGGGAGCAGAGGAAAAGTATGGGAGTAAAAAAGTATTCAAAGAAATAATGGCTAAAAATTTCTCAAGTTCAGCAAAAGACAAAGCTACAAAACCCACCACCAACCTACAAAAACCTACAAAATATGAACAAATTCGAGAACCTGAGCTAATCTCAAACAGGAAAACCAAAGAAATTCATGCCAAGACCTATCATAAGAGCAAGCCTCAATGAGCAGATTGTTTTAATGCTCACGAGATTGTAGGAACACACACACAATATCCTTCAAGAGCTCCCTGTGCTGGACACGCTAACTGTTTCACAGGCAAGTTTTGGAATCGCCTTTTCTTTTTTTTTCTTCCCAGTTATTAATCCTGTGAAGTGGTACATAATTTATATTGATCACATTTACACATATCAATGTATTTTAATGACTTTTTAAATAAAAAGAACCCACTTTTGAAAAACAATAACTCAAAATCCATCATAGACCTAAATGTAAGGATAAAACTATAAACTCTTAAAAGAAAATATGGAAATAAATATTTGTGACCTTGGGTTAGGCAAAGACTTCTTAGGGATGCCACCAAAAGCACAAGCAACAAAAGAGAAAGTAAATAAATTGGATATCACTAAGAAAGTGAAAAGGCAACATACAAAGGGGAGAAAGTATTTGCAAATCATATGTCTGATAGGAGACTTGTATCTGGAATATATAAGAACTCTTACAACTCAAAATAAAAATCTATAACTCAACTGAGAATTGAGTAAAGATTCTGAATAGACATTTCTCCATAGAAGATATGGAAATGGCGAATAAACACATGAAAAGATGCTCAACATCATTAGCCACCAGGGAAATGCAAATCAAAACCACAATGACATACCACTTCTCACCCACTCCATGGCTATAACAAAAAGCACAGACAATAACAAGTATTGATAACGATGTGGAGAAAGTGAAATCCTCATACATTGCTAGTGGGAATGTAAAATCATGCAGCCTCTTCCTGAAATGGTCTGACCATTCCTCAAAATGTTAAACAGAGAGTTACCATATGACCCAGCAATTCTACTCCTAGGTAAATACCCAAAGGAATTTAAGATATACATGCACACAAAAACTGTACACAAATGTTTATAGCAGCATCATTCGTAATAACCAAAAAGTGAAAACGAAAATATTCATCGAATTATGAATGGATAAATGAAATGTGGTGTATGCATGCAATGCAATATTATTCAGCAATAAAAAGTAATGAAGTACTGATACATGCTACTATACAGATTAACCTTAAAAACATTATTTTAAGTGAAAATAGCCAGTCACAAAAGAACACATTTTATGATTCCATTTGCAGGGAATGTCCAAAACAGGCAAATCTATAGAAACAAAAAAGCAGATTAGTGGTTGTCTAGGGATGGGGGTTTAGGGGAAATAGAAAATGATAGCTAATGGGTACAGGAGATTTGGGGATGCTGAAATGTGCAAAATTGGTGTGGTGATGGTTGCACAACTCTGTGAATGTAACAAAAATCACTGAATGATATATTTTAACTGGGTGAAATATATGGTGAATTATATTTCAATAGAGCCATTACTCTAAAAAATGAAAAAAAAAATCAAATAAATCATATTAAATTATTGTCTAGTTCCTACTATGTGCAAGGCATTGTGATTGCTCCTACCTGAATGTTCAGTCTGCCATTTGGGGGAAAATATGTGTTTTGCTAGGTCAGAAAGTCAGTACTGCTAGTGTTTTGTCCTAGAAGCCTCCATGTTGTGAAGAAGAAAGAAGTGGGTAGATAAAAAAGAACTGAGAAAGGATCACAATATCAAATTTGGCCCAGTCATTATAATTGTAAATTCCTACTAATAAATATTGCTGCAAAAAAACTATGCACAAATGATAACTAGACCACACGTCTCTGAAAAAATTCACCTTTAGAGCTGCTGCGTAATAGGTATGGAGTAAATATTTGGTGAATGAATGAAAACAGAAAAAAAATGAATGGCACACTTAGATCTAAGGATTTAATTTTTTTATGACAATGTGATTGTGAAGAACAGACTTTCTTACCATATAAGAGTCTTTATTAATCTGTGTCTTATGTTAAATATGTGTGTATATCTTGTTTAAGAAAACTTTTCTTATCCCAAGGTCATAGACACGTTTCTCTGTATTTTTCTTTAGTTGAGTATTTTGATTAATATATGCCCAGTTTCACAATAAATCTTAACTAGTAACCTTAGAAGACCTACACAGACCTTTAAGAGTCCCATATAGAGGTTGGATCTTTGAGTGATCATATCTGCATTACTCAGTGTGGTTTTCTCAAGCTAGTGTGGTGAATAATAATTGCAATGATTTGAGTTTACATTGCAGAGTGCACTGTCTTCTAAAGTACGTTCTAAAGAGCAATAGTTTTGTGGTATATTAATATATATTACTCAAAACAGTATGTGAAATAATGAGATTAAACATATTTTATATATAATAAATTATAAATATATTATACATTATATAATTTATGTATATTATATATGTCAAATGTTATATGTTAATGTAGAACATATCACCTTTAGTACTCATGGAATGACCGTATATCAGAAGCCCTTAGATACTTTCAAAGAATGGAATATATGCCTCCTGTTAGGTAGATAGTGAGGGACTCCAGCTTTCCTAGGGACAAATGTGGGAGCCCCACCTTACTGCTGCCCAACCTTGATGCCGCCCCCAGCAATTGCCACTCCTGGGGGAAGGAGGAACACCCCTGCCAATCTTCAAAAGAATGCAGGGAATTCCCAGTCCCCAGGCCAGGCAGCCCAGGCACAATAAATCTGGAAAGTGACCTAGGTAACCTACGGCTGATTATCATGTCATTAATTGTCCATCGAAGTGGTTTGATAGTGATGTCTGAACCACAAGGAGGGCCCAATCTAGATGACATAAAACAGGACCCCAGACCATAACTAGAGCCTCTTGTTATGACAAGGGGGGCCATTCGATGTCTGTGACAAATGTATCTTGCTCTTGCTCTATAAATCTATCTTCCTCTTCCTCAGTTAACTTGGTTTTGGCTTGCCTTGCTTTTGGTGTGTCTGGTCACTCTTTGGCCAAGAGCACACTGAGAACTGAGAACAGATTGCCAAGCCGACATCTTGGTGCCGTGACCCGGATCACTGTGTTTGGGCAAGCCAGCTCCAATGCTCTTGCTTCAGGTCTTCCTGCCTTGCAGCCAGTGCCTGAGGGGGCATTGGTGCTTGTTTTCCTTTTCCACTCTAGCCATTTCTCAGACTGCATGGTTGAATTCTTAGCTAAACCTGGGTGTGTGATAAGAAGTTTGGGGATGCATCCTTCATAGTAGGGGAGAAGTCTTTCATTTGTTTCACTTTAGGTAAGAGGGCTCTGCGCTGTAACTCTTGTGCATCTGGTTGAATTGGTTTTGACAGTGTAATTTTTTTTCAATCTGATGGGGTGCTTACTGCCCCTTCCCGTGTTAAGGCTAAACAATTTTTTTCCCTGTAGTTTTGTCAGCACTAAGCCATCTTGTGCCTGGCTCACTCACTTGGAGAGAACTTGTATGCCTGGTAATAGGGAAAGTGGGACCTGGTCAATACCTACTTTGTAGAGTCCTTTTAGGACCCAAGTGTTTATACAGATGGTGGACATGCCTATATGTGAACAGATCTGGGTTACCTTAAGGCATCACTTCTGTGTCTATCCCTGCCATGTCTCTCTTATGTGGGGCACAGCTATATACTTACACCCTTCGTTTTATTGGGCCTTTCTCCTTTATCTTCAAGCTGCTTCTTTCGCTCCATCCCACGAAGTGCCTTCCTTATTGTGGCTGGCCACCCAATTGCTGGTGCTAGTACTTTTACAAATGACCAGATCATTATATCAACAGGTATCATTGTCCTGGCTTTTAAAAAGAAAAAAACAAGAGGCTGTTAGGTTTGAGGGGTTGTGCACAGCCCCTCTTCCTATAAATCAGAAAGGAAACATCTGACTGGTTCCTTGGTGAAATGGCCCAGGTCGTTACCTGGAGACACCCAGCTCTAACAGACCCCAGCTGGCAAAGTCTCTCCCTTCCACCCTCTTTTTATTTTCCTCCTTACTTTCTAGATGGGTGCATAGGGATCAAAAATCCCTCCTAACACCCCTTTCAGTGCATTCTCTGAAACTGGGACAAGTTTGATCCAGACACTCTGAAGAAGAAACATTTAATCTTCTGCACAACTGCCTGGCCACAGCACAAGCTGGACAATGGAGAACAGTGGCCTCCATATGGGACTCTAAATCACCCCACCATCTTACAATTGGACCTCTTTTGCAAAAGGGAAGGAAAATGGGCAAAAATATCTTATGTACAGGCTTTCTTTCATTTACAGGAAATTCCTTGGTGGTACAAGGGGTGTTCGGAGCCAAGAAAGGTTATGGTGTTAAGACATCCTCCTCAGAGTCCCGCCTGTTCTGAGCTGCCCCCATACCCAGGGAGCCCTGAAGGGGACCCTACAAAGGGTGAGGTGGTGCCATCTCTACCTCCACCAGGGGGGAAAGGCAGCTCGGGCTCCTACCCTTAGTGGAAGAAGTGCAGGAGTTCTGACCAACCCTGGTCCATAAGCCCTTTAGTTTAGTAGAGTTAAAACAAATAAAACAGGATCTGGGGAGCTACACTGATCACTCTGACAAGTGGGTAGAGACGTTCCAGCATTTTTGTTTAGCCTATGACTTGACTTGGAAAGATATACGTGTTATTCTAAGCCAGACTTTAAATGATTTTGAGAAATCCAGAGCATTAATGGAGGCACAAAAGTTTGCCACCAGATTACACCTCTCAGATCCTAGATATTCAGTGGGCAAAAACAGTGGTGCCCACTATGGACTCTGGTGGGATAGTAATTCCTCAGAAGAGAAGTGGGAAAGAGAACACTTTCTAGTACATGTCCAGGCTGGCCTCAAGGCCGCCAGACAAAAGGTGGTCAACTATTCCAAGGTCTCCACCATAACCCACGGGCTGGAGGAAAACCCCATAGCCTTCCTGAATGGTTCCAGGAGGCAATAGAGAGACACACAACTCTTGATCTTAACTCTGTGAGGGATGAGTGATACTAAAAGACAAGTTCTTGACACAAGCATTGTCAGATATTAGTAAAATTTCCAGAATCTTATCCAGAACCCTGCCGCCTCCCTGGATGGCTTAGTGGCTTCTGCCAATTCTGTGTCCTATAACAGAACCCCTGAGCTCAAGTCTTAGGCTCAGGAGAAGGAGCAGAGGAAGCAGGCTAGGCCTGTCCAGTTAATGGCAGCATTGGTGCCCACATTGGGACCAATGGCCAAAGCCCCCACCAAAGGAAGGGATCTCTGGTGCCACCTCTGCCTACGGGAAGAGCATTGGACTAAAGACTGCCCCAACAAGGACAAGCCACCCAAGGCCTCTTGTCACTGATGCCATCAAACAATCACTGGACTAGAGCCAAGGATAACCCTCCTGATGACAGGTAGGCTGGTAAACTTTCTTTTTGATACTGGGGCTGCCTAGTCTGTCCTCCTTACCTACTCCGGAAAACTGAGCACTCAACCCTGTATGATTACTGGAATTTCTGGGGTCCCTACCAAAGAATTCTTTACTCCCCCTTTGCTTTGTTTGTGGGAGGAGGTGATCATTGAACATTCATTTCTGGTAATTCCTACTTGTCCTGTCAACCTGCTAGGACATGACTGACTTTCTAAACTGTGAGCACTGGTTTCCTTCTACTCTCAGGAGGAACCCAGCCTCATAGGCCTCTTAACAGAGTCAGAGGTCTTAGGCCAAGATCAACAGGACTGGGAGGCAAATATCCCTGTGGTAGTTAGGGACATTGGTTCCCCAGGCAGTGCCAGCACAGCCCAGCCGGTTATGGTCCATCTCAAACCACAGCAGGGATATCTCCATGTTAAACAACATCCCTTGAAGCCTAAGGTCCAAGCAGGTCTTGAGCCCCTTATAAGAAAATTCCTGATTTCAGGTCTACTTATCCCTACTTGCTCTCCTTTTAACCCCCCTACTTTGCCCATCTGGACTTAGGAAGGTACTTACCTATTGGTACAAGACTGATTCAATGCAATTCCTATCAAAATACCAATGTCATTTTTCAAGAATTAGAAGAAACAGTTCTAAAATTCATATAGAATCAAAAAAAAATGTGTTTCATGGTTAAAAAAATAATAATAAAATAAATGCATTAAAGCAAAAAAAAAAAAAAGATACTTTTAAAGAATGGATCTGTTTTCCTCACTCCAACGGTATATCCTCACCTCGAGGGTGAGGTTGCCCTGTGTTGGGGCTGCAGGGGAATGGGACTGTGTGTTCTGATAACATTCTTCAGGCAATTCTAAGATATTTCTACCCCTCTTCACCAACCTGCTCTCCAATCTTGAGAATCACAGGTTTAGTGCGCTAATGTGCATGTGATTTTCCAGCATGGAAACAGTTGAGGTAAGAACCCCAATTTCATGCAGAGCTGGGGCCAGAAGGCTGTAGACATGCTTTTGCCGTTGACAGAGTGCTTGCTTGTATCTGTCCTTATGATTTGATTCTCTTGCTATCCTTGTGATACAAACATTTTCATTCTCATGTTAAAGACAAGGAAACCAGGTTAGATGTGATGGTGCTAGGATTCAAATGTACATTTTCAAACTCCAAGTCTGAATCTCCTTCAGTGGTCAAAAGCCCAAATTGAGCTATTCTATTAGCACAACATTTGTTATGCTAATAACATATCAGTAGTGTTAAAGAGACTTTAAACTCACATCTTCAAGACTCTCATGGAGTTAAAACTTCACCTGTGCTATGGAGAAAAATGACATAAATGATATACCATAAAGGTTTAGTTTAAGTGCTACAAAGCCGTATGTCAACATGAACTCTAAAAATTTATGATTCTCTTCTCAATAATTAAACTCTGTTTTTGAAAGTGCATATTTATATATAAAAAGGGAGAAGAACATTAGAGCTGGCATAATACTGTCAGCTGTTGGCCATATGGAAAAATTTAAATTGTCATAAAAGCTGTCCAGTTATAAAATGTTTTAGATAGATTTTTTTTAAATCACATTTTAAGCATTTGAGCAATATGCTCAAAAATACATTGGTGAACTACATTAGTAATTGCTTTAACTGTAATTTCATATGATCCTTCTATATGTAATTAATTGCTTTTGAACTGACCCATGCAATGGGCAATGAAATACATTTCTGGTGGGGATAAAGATATTAAAAAGGAACATTTTCCAAAGTGCATTTATTAATCTTCAGCTATAAATACCGATGTCTAATATTAGCTGGATGTAGTTATTATTTAGTATCATTTATTGATCATCTACTATGTGCAAGGCACTGTGCTAAGCTCTGCAATGTAGACAATATTATATACATGAAGAAACAAATAGAAAGTTGAAGAAAGTTGTGCTCAAGCCTAATTTCAAATCTGGATCTATTTGGTTTCAAAACTCTTTTTCCCTTTGTATTTTGCTTTTAAATTAATAATATTAAAGTCATCTAACCTAAAAAGTAATGTCCTTTCATTGTAGAAAATTTGGAAAATATGAGATATGGAAATATCTCAATAACGAGATATGGAAAATATACATTACTTGTAGTTCTACCACCAAAAAATAGCTAATTACACTTAGTATTTTGAAGTGTTTTCCATTTTTTAATGAATATGCATATTAAATTTTTTACCGAAGAACTCATTCTATTTTGTGTCTTCTTAATTAACAGTGTTCTAGAACATCTTTTTCATTTCATTGAATACTGTGACAATTTTTAATAGCCGCATAATATTTTACTCTGTGGGTATTCCATAATTTAATTAACCACTCTGTTACTTTTGGATTTATAAATCATTTCAATTTTTTATTATTATAAACAAATCCATCACTTTTGTCAATAAATCTTTCAGCTGATTTCTGATCATTTTCTTTATCGAAATTTGTAAAAGCAGAGTTTTTGGATGTAAAGCTTATAATGTAAATTGTAAATTATCCACCAGAAATGTTGTATCAATTTACATTTGCACCAGCAGTAGATGATAGCTCCTCTTTCGTTTTTCCACATTTTTACTAACATTGGGTATTTAAAATTATTTTTATAACTCACAGCTATTCTATGCTGCCTCTCTAAGCATTAAAATTTCAGGTTTTTACATGAGGCATTATCAGTACAGTTGTCAATCATCACAAATTTCATTTATTTATTAATTCGCTAGTAAGTCATTTATTTAGTGCCTATGTAATGAGCCGTGATATGTGCCAGACTCTGTTTCAGGTGCTGGTGATAGAGTGATGAATGAGACAAAGGTCCTGCCCTCATGGGAAGTACAGTCAAGCAGGCTTTGCTGATTTTAGTGAAGACCCATTCCTGGTAATATAAAACAGTGAATATTTTACATTTTAGCACACCCCTTGTCACATACAATGTCCTTTTTACTTTAATTAGTGTGTCTTAATAAGCAGAGGAATTCATAGTTGTAGTTTAGGCTGTATGAATTCATAAAACTAAAGTGATAGATTATGCATTGAGTTTAATTAATTATTACAAGATGAAAACTCATCTTAGAAACAGGTTTTGTATGTGTTCAGTGGCTTCATAATATGCTCTTCAGTGTTATAAGTTATTTGGGACATTAAGTGTGCAAGTTTAGTTAAAAATATACAGAATTTATAGAGGAAATTATAGGCTCTTGCAAAAAGGTGACTTTTAGGATTGGGAAGAAAATAAGCACAAAGTATCAGGAAAAAAGGGAGAAAGAATTAATACATTTTATAATGCTTCCCACCAGAATGTCTGTAACTAAGTCAAACAATTTATTACAAATTAGTGCTTTGGCATAAAAATAAGTTAGAATAAATAAATAAATAAGAATGCCATGGCCTTAGGCTCATGTTGTAAGGTTTAACTAAATGCTTCAAATTATGTTTTTTAAATATCTATGTAACTGAAGTCACGTAGCTAAAAGGGATGCTGACAGTGTGAATGTGTTCTGTTATTCCCTAATGAGGAAAAAAGAAATCATCACAGATAGATAAACCTCTCTTATAATTTATTTTCATGTCATTTTCAAGAAATTTCCAGGTTTTTTTAGAATAGAAACTAGTTTATTTCAGAGAAAGATAGCTAACTTTAAGAAAATGCTCCAACATATTTGCTACCTTAAAATATAAAACATGCTTAGCACTGTTGTCCTACTTCCTCCTACGTGTTTGATAAATGCTAGATGGTAAAGTGATGTATTAGCTTGGGACTGTATTTTCTATCTCAATGATTTGGCTTTACTTACCAAACATACTGTACACCAGATTTTACAAACCACAGGAAAACTGGCATAAATTTTGAGTATTTTGCTTTATAAAATGAGACACTGTATTTACTAAAGTTTAAAAAGTGTTTTTTGATATTGTCTCAATAAATCTCTGGGCTTTAAACAAATGCAAATAAAATGTTTGAGCTTTAAGCATTTGCTATAAGTAAAATTTGGTATGCCTTCCAAATAATCAGGGAGAATGAAGAGATGGAATTCAATTAATGCCTAGTTTTGTCTTTAAAATTTCTAATGCAAAAACTATAGTAGCTTTGTTTGAATTTAGAAAACATTACTAAAATGTTTGGTTTATAGATAGCAGTCAAAAGATTAGATAAAATTCTGGTGTTATATTTATGTTTTGAAGACGTAAGTATTCTGTACTGGCATGAGGAATGTAGTAGAGGTACATTGTGCTGAAAATCACTGTAGCATCACCCTTAGACACTTAGAGACCAAAGCAGTTAATATAATTTATGTGTATATAAACTGATACCTGTGCTAGAGACTTCTTGGATAGAGGTACTTTTATCTAGTATTTTAATCAAGTATGCTATCATGTCTGCTCCATTCAATGCATACAGCACACAAATTTGCTGATGTGTGTTTCACTTAATGGATCTAATATGTGAAATGTGCTATTAATGTCTGTTAGAAATACATATAATAGTGAGAAGTCATTTTAATCAGAAGTAGTTGCTATCTCTTGAAATAAGAAAGATCAGAATAACTAGTGAGGTAAACTCATTCAATTTGATTAATATGGCTATATAATAAGTCTTGAAATTGGTTATATTGATTCTTCTCATTTATTCTTTCTAAAAATTGTTTTAGCTGCTCTAGTTCCTTTGCCTCTCAATATAAATTTGGAAATATCTTCTCTATATCTACAAACAATCTTGCTGGGATTTTGATAAGGATTGTATTCAATCTATATATCAATTTGTTGGGTTTTCCTATCCATAAACAGGGTATATTTTTCCATTTATTTAGATCTTCTTTGGTTTCTTCCATCAGAGTTTTGTGCTTTTCAATGTATAGTCCTATACACGTTTTCTTAGATTTATGCCTAAATATTTCATTTTTGAGCAATTATGCAGTATTGCATTTTGATTTTGGTGTTCACATGTTTATTACTATTTATTATAGACATGCAATTGACTTTTTTGTGTGTTTATCTTACATCCTGTGAACTTTCTGAGTTCAGTTATTAGTTCCAGGAGGTTTTGCAAATTCCTTGAGATTTTCTCTGTAGATAATCATGTCATCTGCAAATAGGGATCATTTTATTTCTTCCTTTCTAATCTGTACACATTTATTTTATTTTCTTGCCTTATTGCTCCAGCTAGAACTTCCAGTACTATGTTGAATAAGTGGTGAGAATAAACATCCTTTCCTTGTTCCTGATTTAGGGGGAAACCATTCAGTGTTTCACCATCAATTATTGACTACAGGCTTTTTTGTAGTTGCCCCTTATGGACAAAGTTGTGGAAGATCCCCCCTAGCTCTATTTTTCTCAGAGGTTTTATCATGAATGGATGTTGAATTTTTATCAAACACTTTTTCTGCATTGATTGTTATGATTGTGTGATTTTTTTTCCTTAGACTATTCATGTGGTAGACTACATTGATTCATTTTTGAATATTGAATCAGCCTTGCATCCCTGAAATAAACCCTACTTGGTTATAGTGTGTAACTCTTTTTATATGTTATTAAATTCCATTAGGTAATATTTTGTGAACAATTTCTGTATCTATATTTATAAAGACAATGGTCTGTAGATTTTTTTTATTTTTTATTTTTTTTCTATCTTTGTTTCATTTTGGTATTAGGTTAATACTAGTTTTGGAAAATGAATTCAGAAGTGTTCCCTCCTCTCATGTATTATGGAAGGGATTGTGTAGAATTGATGTTAATTCTTCCTAAGTATTTGAGAGAATTCTCCAGTGGAACCATTTGGGCCTAGAAATTTCTTTTTGAGAATTTTAAAATCATGATGCAATTTCCTTAATAGTTACAGGGCTATTCAAATTGTCTATTTTATATTGGGTGCATTGTGGTAGTTTGTGTTTTTTGAGGAATTGGTCCCTTTATCTAAATTGTCAAATTTATGTGTGTATGGTTGTTCATAGTATTTCCTTATTGTCCTTTTGATATCTGAAAACTCTGTAAGTCATTTCATCCTTGGTATTGGGAATTTTTCTCAGTCTTGCTAGAAGTATGTCAATTTTTTGGTTCTTTTCAAAGAACCACAAAACAAAGTCTTAATTGACTGCCTTTTTTTTTTTTTTAGTTTAATTGATTTCTACTCTTACCATTATTGTTTCTTTCCTTCTGCTTGTCTTAGGTTTATTTTGTCCTTCTTTATTTTAGGTTCTTCAGGTGGAAAGCCTGCCTCTTCTTTTTTTGCAAGAGACAGATTTCCTTCATCTACCAGCAAAGTGACTATGATTATTTTGGAAAAATCTCACCTTCTATCTACTTGGTTATCTAACCATTCCTTGATTAGTGCAAGATATTAGACATAATTATGTGCAATAATGTCTTTCCCAAAGTCTGAGGTCTTTATTCCAGAATAATGTCATGGGGCTAGTCAGAAAGGACAGTATTTTTTCTTAGTAAATTTGTGGTGTCTTCCTGTTTGTGATGACTCTCCCAGGAGTCCTTTGAGCTTCTTGTACCTGGATATCCAGATTTTTAGCAAGGCCTGAGAAATTTTTCTTTATTTCTTTATTATATCCTCAAATAGCTTCTCCAACCCTTGTGTATTTTCTTGTTCACCCTCAGAGATGCCTATTATTCTCACATCAGGCCTTTTCACATAATCCCA
>CAUYRT010100080.1:0-12164 GCA_963574885.1 Lepilemur ruficaudatus | reverse complement strand
TTGACATACATGCTTTTTCCTGTATGGATGAGATGCTTGAAGATAGAGCAGCCATCTTGCAAGCATGAGGATAAAAGGCAAACTCTTCTGTTTCAGAATTGAAAGCAAAAAGACCTTGTGATGACATTGTGAAGCTCCCATGCCAGGTCTTAACTGCTTCCTCTAGGTTTCTTTTTTATCATGAAAAAAATAAATCTTATGTGATTAAATCACTATAGTGCAGCTGACATAATCTCAACAAATACAATCAGGTTCTAAAATTTTTTCATATATTGTATTGATATGTTGAAAACATTGTATTGTTTCCATAAGTGCTGGGGCTAGAATCACTCTTGATCAAAGAATCTCAAAGATTAAGAATAGAACAACATAAAGTGAGCCTGACAGTGCACTTGAGTGTTTTATAATACTAGCAAGCAGATGTAGCCTGGTCTTCTTACTCAAGCCTAGTTCTTGAGCAACACTTCCTGTGGGAGATTTGTGAAGGACTCTTAGGTGCCACGTGTGATTTTCCAGCTTAAATGATTTCACATGATTCAGAGCAGTTTCACTGGAACATTGCTGAGAAAATAACAGAAACTGCTATTTATCCCAATTTAGCCATTTCTGTGCCTCTGCATTCTCTATGCACTATGATTTAAATTGCTCTCTAGGTAATGAAATTTTTGTTGTATTTATACCTCAAAGCTGGAAATAAAATTGGAGTAAAACAAATTTTATTTGTTGCTTGCTTGTCCTTCTTGGGGTTAAAGTCATGGGGAATGTCAGGAGATAATACACCGGCTACCCTTATTTCCTTTTACTTGGATGTTTCTTCTTTTAAAGCCTGCCATTCGAATCGCAAATACACTAAACAATATCTTTGACCTTGGTCTGGCAGATGTGTTTGGATCAAATGATATAAGTGGGTGGAGAAATTATACAACAGGTAGCACTCAGTAAAATTTATAATAGCTTCTTCCCCTTTTGTCTCACGTGCCAGCTCACATGTGTATACACACACACAAACACACAGACACACCACACATACAGAATGAGTTTCACAGTCCCTTTAAATTTATGGTCCTACTCCTTGGCCTCATCTTGAACCCGTAACACAACGGATCCTTGCAATTCATCACGGGAGAGACCATAAGAAATTGATGGATGAATTGGCCTGAATCTATCATTGCTAATAGAAAACAATTCAAAAATTAAGATATTTAACACTTTAAACTAACATTTTTATTCTCCCATCTAAAGAATACTTATAACAGCCTCTTCATCATCATCATAAATCAAGTTTTAGGTACTATTAAAGATGAAGACGAGGACAGGTAATCCTAATTTTGTATCGTGTTTTAAATATGTTCTGCTCCTAGTCTCAAGGACTCTGAAGGTGTCTAGGTAACTGTGACGATAATCTCTCCATGATCCTTCTCTTATATTTGGTACATATACTTGTAAAAAGCCTGTATGTCTAAAGAAAATCAATTAGTTTTAATGATACAAATATTTGCTTAATAAGACTCCTTAGGGAGCCAATATTAATCAAAAGCTCAGAAAGATCTGTAATTAGCACATCAATCTTACATGTGTTAGTTGATGATTCTAAAGTGCTTCAGGGTTTTCAAAATATTTTATCCTTTATTATATTTAAAAAATTTTCTCCTGACACTTCATTTAAATTTATTAGTTTAAGACATACCTGTCTTTCACCTAGACTATGGTTCTAACTTAACCTACCTTCAGTGGTGGTCTCAGAGAGCTCAGACAGTAATGCTTTAATAATATCAATCAAATCAGATCTCTCCTCAGATAAAAACCCTCCTATAGCTTGGAAATACACTAAAATAAAATTCAAATTTTGATCCATGCTTATGTTTCTTGATTCAATTCCTACCACTGCCTCCCTTACAGTCCATGTCCCAGCTATGCCAGACTTTTCCATGCTTTAAGCTTTGTCTATCTTCGGGGCTTTGTATTTGCCATGTCCTCTGCCTAGAGCACTTTCTAGTGAATCCTGTCTCTTGGTTTCGATTCAACTGACATTTCAGAAACACATTTCCTGACTCCTGAATTGAAAGTATAACCCAATTCAACCAGTAACTCTCAACCATTTATCTGTATTTTTATTTTATTTACAACATTCACTGATTTCTGAAATCTTCTTTTTGTTGATTTATTTAATTGTTTACAATCTGTCTCTCCTCCTTAGATGTAAGCTTCATGAAAGCAAGCACTTCTTGGTCAAAGCTGGATTCCTAAAACTTAGAATCGTGCCTGTCAAATCATAGGTACTCAATATATTAGTTAAATTGAAAAGTAGGTGTTACATAGAATCCTTTCTTCATCTCACTTTTTCTGACTAACTTGGCTATAATTCATGAGATTTTAAAAAATTTTACCTGGATTGTCATTGTTTGTTATTATTTTTATAATTTATTGTTATTATTTTTGTTATGGTGAGATATTTTATTAGCGAGAAATATCTGATTTCTTATATACAAAATAAAATCTTTCATTCACTTCATTTAAAACTTTGGAAGAAATGGAAAAACAGCAGTTGAGTATTCTGAGGCTTGTACAACATCACTTTTCTTCAAGAATTTCAAAACTTATATAGGTGGCTGGCCTTAATAATACTTGCCCACTTTTTATGCTGTCTTTTTAAAGAAATAGCACGTATGAAATTCTACTAGGGAGCACACCCTACTGTGTAAATTGCAATTAGTTTGGATCTCATCTGATTCTAAGGAGTCTCTACGTTTTTACTATGAATTTTTTTGGCTTTCTCTTTGCCCCCAACTTATCTGCTGTTCTGTTATCTGCCTGAATGCCACTCTGTTGTTTTCTTTATGAACCCAACTCTAATAGAGGTTAAAGTAAGCCATCTGAGTGATTTTTCAATAAGAAACTACAATTTATGCTCGTTATTTTAGAACTGAAGCAAATCAGAGTGTCTCAGGTGAGCAGAGAAGAGAGCCTGTGGTTTGACTTCTTCTGGATGATGCTAAAACCTGTGCTTGTAGTCTAAAAGTGAATGTATCTTGTGCCCTATGATATTTTCTGACAGCCCATAATAAAAGGCACCTTATTCCTTTATTAATTACAGGTTTCCTTCATATTTTGATATGATGAAAAATATGATTCCTATATAAGCTGTTGATTCCTGCTCACAACAATACAGAAAGAGAAATATTTGTCCTCCTTTCTTTGAGCCTTTAATATGGTAACAATCATGTTGTGAAATTCTGTAAGAGATATGATGTAAGCTAATTGAGATTCAATTAGCACATCACATGCTTTTTGCTATGCAGAAGCTAACTGGGGATCTGTCTATTAGAAATTACTCATAGCTGAGTGAGAGCTAGATGAATAGCAATTTAGACCTTGAAAGACACGCAAGACTATAAATGGAAGTAAAAGTGAGGCTAATGGAAGATCACCCAAGAACTCTTCAGAATTCCCTATTGAGAAACTCTAATTTTCATATTTGACATTAGGACTTATAATAATGACAAGACCTCAAGATTGAGGACAATTAGATCTATAAAATGTGTTGCCAATATCTTGAAAACTACCTATTAAATTGAACCTTTGAGTCGGATTTGTCTCATTCTCTTATAATGATTCACGGCATGAGAAATTCTGGATTTACTTTTTTTTTGTTATTAACAACCAATATAATTCCACATTATGTATCTAATTATACATAAGAGTCAAAGTGCTCTTTTCAAAGTCAAAGACAAACTGTCTCTCCTTGGTTCAAAACACTGCAATGGCTTGTCATCTTCCTGAGAATTAATCTCAAAGACCTTACCATGGCCTTCTAGGTCCTCCAGAATGTTCACCCACCACCCCTATTCTCTGCTTTCATTACTTTCACTTTTTCTCTTGGTTCATCTGTTCAAGTGGCTGGCTCTAACTGTCTTTATGTTTCATGGCCATGCCATGTGGCCTTCCTCTTCCCCAGGCCCTTTGCACATCCTGTTTCCTTAGTAGAGAGTGTGTTTATTATTCAAGCTCCCTTGCTTTTCTCACTCTGCTCTACCCAACAAGGGCCATCTTTTCAGAGAAATCTTCCCTGAATAAGCCGCCCAAAGTAGAACATTCCTTTCCCCAGACCTATCATATCTGTACCTTTTATGTTCTGTTATTCTTCTTAGCACTTATGACATGCTACTTTTAATTTATTTATTTTTATCCTATATTTTTGCAGTTATAGTGTAAGTTTCCCAAGGTTAACCACTTTGGAGTTTTTGTTCATAACTCTATTTCTGATACATATGAGGCACCCGATAAATATCTGTCCACTGAATAAAGACTTTATGAGACTTTGTTTTTGTGATTTATGTAACTAAATCAGTTAATTGTGTATTCAGTAATGAAAGAGAACAGAACAACAATTCAACAATTTTACATGAATTATTAGAGATTGGCCTTCCTTTTAGAGTAATGCTGTTGTTAAAATTGCATGCCTAAGATTACATTTTAAATAAATATCCTTATGTTATATAATGCCTTGAATGTCAAGATATTTTTACTGTATGGAAAGCAAGTATTATGAAAAGCTTATCTGTTTTCCCAGATATTTTTAGCTAATCATGTACTGAAAAAATATTCTATTTCTGATCTCTTACATAAAAATATCCTTTCAAATAGTACTTAACATTAATTAGTTTCTGTTAAGCAGGGAAAAAATTACTAAAAAAAAAAAACAGCAATCTAATCCAACGTTGCTTTTTATAACATTACTTTTCAGTATTTTTCATTGCAGCCCAAGCAATGAAAATTGCAATCAAAAGCATATTTTATTTTAAACTGTAATAAAATAAAATAATAGGATCACCCATTCTATTGTTAGCCAAATTAGTGTGCACTCAGTATGGAATTTAAGTAGAAATGATGCCATAAGCAATTTTATATAAATCTCATTTTTTAAACTTAATTCCCTGAATTTGTTCTTTTTAATGTAAAAATAACTGTCTATGATCTTAGAAGATGGTTGCAAAGATATTATTTACTTTATGTTCATTTTATCTCATGTGCATAATCAATTTGCCAACCACTAGTTAAAATTTCTGTCCGTAGAGTTCATACAACATTCTGAAAAATTGTCGAAAGGGACTACCTCATGTACGTATCTATCTACCAATCTATCTGTTGAGAGATATTTATAAAACTGTTACCTGTACTTCATATACCCAAACTTTCATTCTCAATGGTGATAAAAAAGGTGAGGGCAACTTGAGAATTAAGAAATAGGTTTTTTGTTTACTGCTTTTCCCCAGAAGAATTCATGTCAGCAGCAGTATGAGTCCTACCATTTTACGAGATATTATAGATAACACTGACTCAATGGGGAAAATTCCATTTACTGCATCGCTACTTCCTGTGGCTTGTGACCAAGTTTACCACAATGAAAATGCTCACACTCAACATTACTTAAGTCATAAAACCACTGGTTATGATAGTCTGCAGAAATCACACAAAATGAAAGAAAATGGGTTACATGGAGCTTTTTATATCATTTACACGGCTCAAGTGGCTCTAATTTCCATGAGGAAAAAATACCTAAATAATCTACTTTGAACATCAAGCCTTTTACCTGCATTTTTTTGTTTTTTCAAAATGAATATTGTGTGAAGAAGAAACATTATTTGGAAGGTACAACCAGGTTTCACATTATTTTGTGCAATATTAGATTATAATTCCTCTTCCACCAGTCTGTTTGGAGTGTATGTTATAAAAAAAGGTAATGTATACCAACACACAGTGATATGTATTTATTCTTTATGAAGGAACACTACTTAAAAGTGTAGACGGTGGGTTTTATTATTAATAATAAAAGTGGCATTACTGTTCTAATCATGATTCTTTTCTTTCAGTGTCAAATATAAGTGTGGTAAAGGTTAATTTTTTAAATTTTTAATAAAATAGTCACACATTATTATTCAATGGAACAAAATCAAATCCTGAGGAATCCTATTGTATTTTTTCCTCAAGTGGCATATCAATAAGAAGTTAAGATAATTTCCAAGAAAATAGTTTAGGGGTGAATGGGACATACTGTTTTGTAGCTGTGTACAATGTTTATATTGAATTAGTTAATCTGAATATTATTTGAAAATGTGAAATAGAATAGTTAGTATTTTTTAATACATGTGTTCCAGTTACTTATTGCTGCATGACAAATTATCCCAAAACTTAGCAGCTTAAAACAAGAACGATTTATTAAATGTCATGATATTTTTTCTCCATATATCATTGACTGAGGTCCACAGTTGTTATTCAGCAGCCCAAAGAACTGATACAAAAGGTTGAAGCTTCACTCATATACCTGATGCCTTGGCTGAGATGGCCAGAAGGCAGGGCTGTGTCAGGACTGTTGACTGCAATGTCTACACCTGACCACTCCAGCCTGATCCTGCCAGGGTGTTTGGACATCTAACAGGGCAGCAAGAAGCTCCCAGATAGATTGTTTCAAGAGACATTAAATGGAAATTGCCTATTTCTTAAGGCCCAGATGCAGAAAATAGCAGTTTCCTTTTTGCCGTATTCTTTTGGTCAAAGAAATCCAAGAGCCCACTCAGATTCAAGATAGGGGAAACATCCTGATAGAAGGAATACCAAAAATACTTAGACATCTTTAATTTGTCACAATATATAATGTTTATTTGCCCTCATTTCATAATGTGTCTGAATGTAGGGCAGCAATTCTAACTAACACTAAAACTTTTTTGAAGGTATCCTTGAGACAGACAGGAATGTATTTTGTTATGGGAAAATGTCCGCTCACAATGCATCTAAGACCCCGGCTTCATCCTTCTTATTCTCTTCCCCAGTATGTTGTTGAAACTCTGTCTACATTTGAACAAATGTGAAAATAAATCATCAACATACAAAGAACCTGCCTTTAATCCCATATCACTCTTTTGTTATATGTATTTTCTCTGTTCCATTCACCTACGAACGTCTCACAAGAGTAGTGTGTAAGCAGTGTCTGCACAGCCCCTGCACTACCCACAGCAATGTGGCTTCTTGCCTACGTGTTTTGCAAAGCTATCTTACTCTTTGCATCAATGGCCTTGTAATTCCAAACACAATAAAACTTCATTCTTCAGGTATTAATGGACTTCTCTGCTGCCTTTGACACTGTTTATCCCTCCTGACATCTGGAAGTCATTTGTTGACCTTCTGAGTCATCACAATCTCCTAGTCCTCCAAGTTCCACTTGAGAATCCTCTTGCTTTTCTTGACACTCCTCTTGCTTTTCTAGCCTGAAGATGTTCGCTCTTTCCACAGTTCCGCCAGTAGGGTTGGCTATATTCATTCTGCAGCATCTCCCTAGGTGATTTTATCTTTGTTCACACTTGTAAATAACTCCTGTGTGCTGATGACTTGCATAGTTAGATCTCCTTCTCAAACTTCTTACCAGAACCTCAGATCTAACATCCAAATGCCAAATGTCAGCTATACATCTGTATATCTCTAAATAGATGAAAATTTATATATCTAGATATATATGTTTAAATATCTGTCAATCTACTTATAAATAGACATCCTAGATGTGCTTCAAATTCAACATGTCTAACCTTGATCATCCTCTGATATTTACTGTATCTTTTTGGTAACATCAGTATTTATTGGGACCATCACATTACAAAACTGGGATTTATCCCTGATTTGTCTCTCTTCCTACCCTTTTCCAACTCTCCAACTACTCATAACCTTTAAATAAGACAGTCCTGTTGATTCTACCTACTAAATAATTCCTGTGCTTTAAAACTCTCCTCTCAATTCCTACTAACGTTAGCCTACTTTGGATAATATCACCTTTTGAAAGATGCATTGCAAATGCTTCCTATTTGTTTCCCTGCCTGGTCTTGCACCCACCCAGACACTAGAAAGAACCTTGAAAACCTAACAATAATACCACTCTGCTTCTCAACGTTTAATGTCTCTCCATTGCCAAGAATAGTTTTTTCAAACTGCAGATATTCATTATTAAATTCTAAAATTAATTTAGTGGTTCACAATAAATGTTTTTAATAAAATAGAATACATCATATAGAACATTACAAAGAGTTTTGCATTTAGTAAGAGTGAGTATAACATGATTGGATCAGGGATGTGTGTGTACATACTGGGTAACAACGGGTATGTTCTTATTGCTTTAGAACTATGGAACATTTGTATTCCCTGGGGGTGCACAAGATAGTGCACTGAGGGACAAAAGATAATTTAAAACTTTTATTTATTTTATCTAAAAATGGTAAAAAAAATAACTTGAGCTTTTTTTATATTCAATATACAGATAAGAATTGCTACCCTCCCTTGGTCGGAGTGTTAAATAGTTCAATTCACATGACTCTACCAAATTTGTCTTATCAAGAAGAAAGAATTAATATTCCATGATGGGAGGTTTGAGTATAATGTCCTCACTTCCTAAATCCTAAATCTCTTTCAGTTTGTGACACTTTATATGTACCTGCTAAAGTAAATTAACAGGTTACAGTATTAGAATCTTCAATAAGCCAACCATCACAAACAGCTCCATAGCTTAAAAAGTACTTACAAAAAATAAATAAATAAAAGAAGCACAGAGTCAGGACATTATCTATAAGACAATAAGAAAACATCAGAGTTGTTACTTCTTGTCCTGCCAGTAGCTCTTCATTGGTCACCATACAAAGTAAAGACAATTGCAATACTAAATCAAATTAACCCAGATGATTGCACCACCAAAGACATACTTTCCTAAGGCAGCAATGAAAACTGAAATGAGCCAACACAATTGATTTTGCATCCAGGTCCAATCTTGTTAGATGAAAGTGCTTCTATGCACATTTAAGAATCAACTTGGTCAGATGACCAAAAATAAATAAATAAATAAATAAATTCTATAGTGTTATTGTAGCAAGGCCCTAGGCTGAGTGCAGACTCATATTTTATTTCCTTCCCAACTCCTCTTTCTGATAGGTTAGGTTTCATTTCTTTACCAGTGTCACTGTGACAACCTATATACATTTCTCTCACCCTAAGCAAAATATCTGTCTCCCTCATGAGTACCACAGCATTTAAACAGCTTTATACATAACCCTTGTATCCTGGACAGTTTCTGACACACAATAAATGGTGAATCCAAACATGTATATAATTTTGTGTTTATGTATAAATTCATGAAAGTAGCCTAGGCAATGCTTTGGTTTACTCTTTAATTTGAATAAAATAATTAGAAATGGAAGAACATCTCTTCCTTAAAATAAAGATGATCTACTTCTATCTTTAACCTTCTTTGGGTATCATGTGTTCATTCCAGAATATTCTGTGCAGACAAAAATATGTAAATTACAAAAATTGAAAGGCTATTTACAATCTGTTACAAACATAATTATATATGAGTCTTTACATATGCTGTATTGACTACACACTTGCTGATGTGTGAAAAAGCAAAACAAGAAACTTAAAAATTAGCTGCATATCAAGTGTTTGCTACAATCTTTGCACATTGAATGAGACATATTTTTCAAGTTGATTTTTTCACTGTGACTTTTCAGGTTTGTGTATAATATCAACATCACTCAAAAACATAAGTTCACATCAATCTTTCTAGTTTCTGGGTGATTACTTGATAATATTAACTTCTTTCAACTCTAGAAACTAGAAAGATGTTACATTACTAAATTCACTAAGGAATTCACGTTACTTGTATCAAGCCATTAGGAGTTCCTTAGGTTTCCTATAAGACAGGTAAATAAGCCAGCTATTAAAGAATAATAATATAAACTCCAATAGAGCGTGTACTCTAAGGGAGTACTTAGAAGAAATTGTGATTAAGAGTGTCACCCTACTTGATCATCAAGAAGAGTCACTTGATTGTCCACTGATAACATGTTACTATTAGCTTTACTTATGTTTAATTATAGTATGGAAAAGTACATTATAGCTTTTTTTGTGTGTGTGTGCAAATAAAAGTACATTCGTTTTTTGTTGATTTATATGTTAAAGGACAATGTGGCCACATCCAGGACTATACAAATAAGTGTTCGTATGTCCTATTTGGGTTGAAGAATCTGTGTGTGCAGAGTCTGGAACTGTTAGTACTTCATTTTATACACATTTTATACAGATCTAAAAAACGCTAAAAACTTCCTGGTATTCAGACTTACCTTTCCTTTTCCTAACAGACTGTTCCTACCAAGTTTTGAGCAACATGTGCTTAATAACCTGAGGTAGAAATTGCTGTGAATTTCTACAGTGTTCAATCTGGTTGAAATAAATTGGGAGAGCTTAACCTTTTCTTTGAAAATAGTTTCCATATGGTAATATATTTGAAGTCTCAAATACTCAAACTGTGTCTTAACCATGGGAACACAATCTTTTTCTAAGTTACACATACATGTATAAAATATATCTTCTGCTTCAGATTATCTGGTAAAAATAAATTTAAATATTGAGCATAGAGATTAAATCTTGGTGTAACCCAGTGGGTTGGAATCCTTTATTTATAGGTTAGACTCACTGAATTCATCATCATGGGAGTGGAGTGAGACCAATACTTGCACTTGGCTTTTATCATCACTGCCCAAAGCTAGTGAGACAGTTTTGTTATCTAGTCCTGACACCACTAGAACTCCTTGCAATGATTAGGGATAGATGAATCTACCCCCCACCCACACCCCACCCACACCCCACCAACCACGCATCCTGAGGCTCTTCAAGAAAAAAACTAAACACCTGACCATAAACTGGGGATATTGAGGCCTTCTCTGAAGGACAGTGAAATTATCTTTGAACATATTTGGTTTGGAGTGGAGGTACGGAGGGGCTGGGGGATGAGATGCAATTCCATGTGAGCAACAGCATGTGTTCACTTTCCCAAACAAAGAAAGTTGCTTCTAATTTTCTTTCTAAATCGATAAGAAGTAGGAACATCTAGCCAAGGGAAACAATTTTATTTTGGGGAATTATAGCATCTATATCCAATTGGAATATGTCACTCTATTGGCATGGCCTTGCTTTGGCTTTTTCTGTACTAGAAACCCGCATTCTGGTTTTGAGAAGGAGTTGGCTCTTCCTGTCCATGCTTGAATGTACAGAGCTTTCTTTTGCTACCAAGGAAGAGTAGAACATGACATAATTAAATTTATTTTTATTCTAAGCCCTTTAGTAATTTGGAAGTAGAAAGTGCCAGTTCAGGACACTATATTTAAACAGAATGCTGGTATGGCTATTTTAACTATATAGAAATATGTAAATAAAAATGCATTCATATGTGCATAATTTGTTTAGATAGGTATTTTTTAACTGAGGTCTTGAATGGTCCATAGAACTCTTTGATTTTTCCCTACCAGAGTTCTTACTTTATTATATTAAAATGCTTGTTTGCTTGAAGGTGTTGAATATTTTGAAGCCAGAGACTATGACTTGTTGACTTCTGTATCTCCAGTTCTTAACACAATGGCTCACAAATAGTAAATAAATAGGTGCTCAACAAATAGTTGTTAAATTTAAAAATGAAGAATACATCAGTGAGTTATTAATGTGTAACAAACCACTCCAAAACTTAGTGCTTAAAACAATAACCACTATTATTTTTCAAGAGTCTGTTGGTCATTCGAATATTTCTCCTGATCTGGTCAGACTAAGCTAAACTTAGCTGGCCCCATTCATGCTTCTATGGTCAGTTATAGACTTGGCCATAGGCTGTGACATCTAAAATGGTCTTATTATCATATGCAATGTTTTTATTTCTATTAGCATTTTTTTTAATCTGTCAACATCTTTTTATTTTTTTTTCTTTTTTTTTTTATTGGGGGACAACTACAAAGCATTTACAGTGCAATGTTTACAGTCACAATTTGTAGTGAGCTGATTTCCCAAAATATATTACCACTCAAGTTGACTTATCTTGTTACATTCAAAAATCTACTCTGTCAAAGTAGTCCATAGAGTATATACATAGTGCTCCAACCGTATCTACGTACAACCAACCCTCCATTTTAAGTGTACAATTAAATGATTTTCAGTGAATTTACTGAGGTGTACAATTAATCACATGAATCAGTTTTTGAGGAAGTCCTTTCCCCTATTGAGACCCCTAATTCCGCTCCCCCACTATTTTTCAAGCATATCCCACCCCTCCACAGTGACCCCCCACGTCGCTCAGCCTTGGGTCT
>CAUYRT010100079.1:0-35915 GCA_963574885.1 Lepilemur ruficaudatus | reverse complement strand
CTTTTTAATAGAATGTCTTTTTTTTTTCCTTTGGGTAGATGCCCAGTAATGGGATTACTGGATCTAATAGTACTTCTACTTGTAGCTCTTTGAGGTAACTCCATATTACTTTTCACAGAGGTTGTACTAGTTTGCAGTCCCACCAGCAGTGTAAGAGATTTCCTGTCTCTCTGCATCCATGCCAATATTTATTGTTTGAGGATTTGTTGGAGATAAAAGCTATTCTCACTGGAGTTAAGTGATATCTTATTGTGGTTTTTTTTTGTTTGTTTGTTTGTTTGTTTTTTTGTTTTTTTTTGAGACAGAGTCTCACCCTGTTGCCCAGGTTGTAGAGTGCCATGACATCAGCCTAGCTCACAGCAACCTCAAACTCCTGGGCTCAAGCGATCCTTCTGCCTCAGCCTCCCGAGTAGCTGGGACTACAGGCATGTGTCACCATGCCCGGCTAATTTTTTACATATATTTTTAGTTGGCCAATTAATTGCTTTCTTTTTATAGTAGAGACAGGGTCTCACTCTTGCTCAGGCTGGTCTCGAACTCCTGACCTTGAGCTATCCACCCGCCTCGGCCTCCCAGAGTGCTAGGATTACAGGCATGAGCCCCGCGCCCGGCCTTATTGTGGTTTTGATTTGCATTTACCTGATGATTAGAGATGTTGAGCATTTTTCCGTATGTTTGTTGGCCATTAGTCTTGTCTTCTTTTGAAAAGTTTCTGTTCAAGCCCTTTGCCCACTTTTTAATGGGGTTGTTTTATTTTTTCTTGCTGATTTTCCTGAGTTGTATATAGATTCTAGTTATCAGCCCTTTATTGGATGTGTAGCATGCAAGTATTTTCTCCCATTCTGTAGATTGTTTGTTTGCTCTCATGATAGTTTCCTTGGCTGTGCAGAAGCTTTTTAATTTGATCAGTTCCCATTTATTTATTTTTGTTGTTGCTGTGATTGCTTTGGGATCTTCTTCATAAATTCTTTGCCTGAGCCAATATAAGAGTTTTTCCAACATTTTCTTCTAGAACTCTTACAGTTTCATGTCTTAGGGTTAAGTCTGTTATCTATTATGAGTTGATTTTTGTGAGAGGTGAATGGTGTGGATCCTGTTTCCGTCTTCTACATGTGACTATCTAATTTTCCTAGCAATTTGGAGAGATTGAAAAACTGTACTGACAAACTACCATCTCCCCAGGATCCCTTTATTTATTTTTTAGTTTAAATAAATTCTGTCTCCTTTTGTTTTATCTCTCATCCACCTCCAAAATACTCTTTTGATAACTTAGGATGGAGCTAGTTAGACTTTGGGACATTCACCCCTAATTATTCTTTATGTTTTTGCGTGTGACTTTACAAAACCAACAACATGATAGATATTTGTATAATGGGCATGACCAGGAAGTTGTTGGTGTGGTTAACACTCAGGTAAATGCCCTTTACTTTTGCTACAATGTCGACTGAACTGGGCTGCCTCTGTTTTTTAGTCACAATACACACTTAGTGGCCTACCGTCTTTAACCTTGTAGATTTTACCAGTCTCTTCTGAATTTACTGATCAAATAAATACATTTTAGACCAACCAAATAAATATGATTGTTTAATTCAATTCAATATCATTTTTCTTCCAATCAATTTTATGGAGTGTTTGGGAGGTAGAAAGAATATCTATCAGTACACAAATCACCATTTTGCCATGTTGAATTGAAAGCGGCTAATTTGTTTTTTAGATTATGTGAGAATATTTCCAGCCATCTATGTAAAATATTAATTAATTATTAATAAGATACTTATATTTTCCTCAACTAACAATTTGGAATATTTTTTTAAGATTCAGGAACAACTTTAATACGGCATTTCACATTTTTTCACAGAAAGGACTAATTATTCATATTTAATGGAACTGATCAACTTACAGATTGGCAACTTGTTGACTTAGACGAAGGTGTTCTTCATGTCTGTATCCTTTCTTCTCTCTGCCGTTGGCCTGAGGTTTATGTTGTGGTTTTGGTTTCCATTATTGTTTATAGTGCTCTGAAATGAAGTGAGATTCATACATACTTATATAATATGTTGCTGGAAAGTCAAATTTGGACAGAGCCTGAGAATTTATTTTATCTAAAGTATTAATTTAAAAGAAAAATGAAACTGACGAATGGAAAGATAAAGTGATTTATTCAAGTTCATTTGCCCTATTGATAGTTGAACAGAAGATAGAAACCGCCTCTTGCTCTTTCTTTTACCCCATCGTACACCACCCTCTCTGTTTTCCTATGTGAATGTGTATAATATGATCTGCGGAGTTTTATATCTTCTGCAGAGTGAAAATTTCATGCATCAAGATTTATTAATATTATTCCCACATATTTAATTATGTTACTAAAAATATAGACTATAATTAATTTTTCAATTGATTCATTCAGATTTTTGTACTGTGTTTAACAGGGCACTTACTCTTTCATTGGATCTACCATTAAATTTTTCAACATTAGATATTACATATTGTTATAATTTGTTCTTAGTGTATAAAAAGAAGTGCACCTTATAAATAGTGTGTTTTTCATAGAAAACATTGTGTTAAAATACATATTTGAAATTTTCAAAAAAGCATGGGTAAGTCCTTATTGATAACTGTAGCAAATTAAAGAATCTTGGGCTTATCATGTAGACAACAAATAAGCAAGTAGAAATGTGTTGCAATTCAGAAATGTGTTCCACTTTACTTCTTCCCAATTGTCTTTTGCTATAATTCCTTTTCTATTTTCTGTTCTCCATGACTTTGCCTCAGCATTCCTGTTGCCTTTGCATCCTAAGTGGCAAATATTCACAGAAAGCACAGGAATTCTTGCAGTTGTGACTGGCATTATTTTCAATCTCAGTTGACATACCTGGCAGTTTGGCAGTGTGAGGGTCATTGATAGGATGTTTTGTCTAAGTGGGACAACCACATTACAAGTTACATGATGTATAACCCCCAATTAAATGTATATGTTGGATAATTGTGTGTTGTAGCACAAAAACTAGTATGGTATTGTATAAGCATACATTTCCTTTTATTGTTTCTATGCTACAAAATGCATTTGCTTCTCCAAGTGGATTAGCCAGCTTAGACAACCTACCAAATGCCAGTGCAAGTATGGAGATTCCATGCCTTGGTCTTAGGAGATCAGGGCTTGTCTGCATTGCTGCTCTTCCACGGTTAGATCAATACAGACACATTTTTGGATTTTTTTTTTTTTGCACTTTGCTAACAGAAAATATTACTAGAACATAGAATTTCCTTTTGTTTTCTAAGCAGGAAGTAACATATGACCAGAACTCAAAGCAGGGAAAAGTTAGCTGATGAATAAATACCCAAGAACTTGGGAAAAAGTATATATTTTTTTTATTACCCACTAAGCCACGATAAGGGTTATTATCATGAGATAATCATTCCTCTGGAGCAATACAAGACAGGGGACACAGCTGAGTGCTATCATGCCCATGGGATGTGATTAGCTCACGATAACAGCATCCCCTGGACTCATTGCTATTATGAAATGTCTATTCGCCCCCATTTTCTATATATAAATAAATGATTTTGGCGGACAGATTCAATTCCCACAAACTGCAAGTTTGCATTAAAATGCTTCAGCTGTGAGATTCACAGATATTAATCTACCCTTTTGGAATGTTGAACAGTCAATCAGAATCTTTCTTCGTCTCAAGCTGTTTTATGATATTATTACAATGTATTTTGTGACGGAATGGCGGGTAAAGCAAGTTTCAGAGAAATAGGCTTGTTTGGGCTCGATTTAGTTGCTTGAGGGAAACCTCTACATAAAATGACTCTGCCTGCTCGCTAAGGCATCCTAACTTTCTCATTATTTTTTTTCCTGCCTGACTCAATTTCTTCCCTGCATTTTAGAAGTCTGAAGTTCATTCCTCTAACTAGATTAATAAAAGCAGATTTCTCATTTCATATTTCAGAATTGACAGAAGAAAATACTACCCTGGCAATGTCAGAGTGAAGTGAGAAAATACTAGTTCAGAAGTTGGGATTTTAAAATTAACTTTGAAGTAAGACTGATTTGGGGTTGAAAAATAAATGGGAAGCTTTTGATATACTAAAAGACTGGTGGGTATGCTTTATTGTGAATTTAAGTGAGATTTGTGAAAATATCACAAATAATTTATAAAAATTAAAAAGCCAATGTTATTTCAATAAGCCGAAGAATTTTGGATAATAATATTACTGGGATGGAGCCATCTCCTTGGCTGTTCTTATGAGAAGCAGAAACATAAATTAGATTATTATAGCTTCCTAAAGTAAAATTTCTCCTTGTATTAAAAAATATTTGTGACAAACATGTCGGTAATATTAGAATGAATTATTTGGTATAAATAAGGTAAGGATGTAATCTTAAAAATAAAGAAGAAAAGGAGAAAGTGACATTTTCCTTGTCCCCGAACATGTTTTATTATTTTGGGCAGGCTCTTTCTCATCCATATATACCTTCATTGCCCTGAACTGTTGAGGAGAGCACACAAGTAGTCCTCATTTAATTTAGTAGTGTCATTAATTAGAAAATATGAAGTCTGCTGCTTATCCTCATTCTTATTCTCTGGTCAATGTTATTATTTTTATGATGTTAATAATGAAAGAAGCTTCCTTCACACCACATCAAGCCAGAAGAGGAAGGGAGCCATACACTAACTTATAGAGAATATCTGATGTTAATACAAATTCAGTTAGCAAGTCTGGAATTATAAAGTGGACATAAATGAATACTGTTATTATATGATTTTAAACTATAAGTATTGTTGATATTTAACTAGTTATTAAAATTGCATGGTTCATTTTTTTAAAAAGTCTTGAAATGAAATTCTGGCTTGTGCAGTTCTGAAAAAGGGATTTCCTATTTTGATGGTCAGTGTTACATGTGAACTTGACTAGGCTGTAGTATCTGGTAATTCAATCAAGCCCTAGTTGAGCTATTGCTGTGAAAGTAGCTTGTACATGTCATTTACATCCATAATCAGTTGCTTTTATGAAAAGAGGTTATCCTTCATAGGCTGAGTGGGCTTGATCTAATCAGTTAAAAGACCTTAGCACAGAACAAGGTTTTCCTGAGGATGCAGGCATTCTGCCTATGGACTGCAGCATCAGCTCCTGCCTGAGTTTCCAGCCTGCCCTTCCTAACAGCCTACCCTATGTATTTTGGGCTTGCTTAGCCTGTCCCCACAATCATGTAGGCCAGTTACTTGCAAAAATTCCTTATATATATGTTGAGCAGCATAGGAAAAGAATGAATCTAGTATGGGGTTAGAAATGAATGGTATAAGGTAACCCCAAATCTCAGTAAAATTGAATAGAATTCCAACTGAATATCATAGAAAAATGACTTTTTTCGGAATAATACAACGATAAATGTTTATTAGAAGAGATTAGGAAAATTATCTGTGTATATGGATGAAACTATTAGGACAAAACTTTTTAAACCAATCATGTTTTCTTTCGTAGTCTATTTATAGCATACTCTGTTTCCCTTCTCTGTGGTAGATATTGATCTAGACTTTGTTGATATATTTTATCAAGGGATTCAAGAAAGAGCAAACACAAAATGTATTATTTTTAAAACCTGTAATAATCACTGTACTAAATGTATTTATAAAGTTTAGCATTTCTACAAAGCGTAAATTAATCAACTTTCTCTGGGTTACGAAAGGGAGAATAAAATTGAGAGTGTCCTTGGTGGCTTGATAGAGAGAAAATTAAGCTGAGATGTGAAATATGAAGAATACTCAGGGGAAGAGGAAGATTTTTTTAAATGAAAGATTTTTTAATGTTTCATGAATGAACAGTATATAGTATATTGCAGAAAGCATAAGCAGTTGGCACTCCTGGAACATGGTGAAAAAGAAGACTTGTAGCAAGGGTTGGATCACGAAAAACCTTGCCTCATGGGCTGAAGTTTTCATTTTGTAGTCGTCAAGCAGCTGTGAAAATTTAAACTGGGGATCAGCTATGAGTTTTACACATATTACTGAAGGAACAGAACGGAAGTTGTCCTGGAGGGAGCTGAGACAGAAGGTTGGGGTAATATCTGGATATCATTGTGAAATCCAGTGGAAAATTATGAGAATCCATAGTAACAATAGAAAAAGAGAGAAAAGAAGGTAGTCTAGCTGTTTGTAGCTTATAGGATAAATCAGGCTTGGTGGCAGATTAGAAGATAAAGAAGAAACGGAATCAAATCCTAAATTTCTGATTTGAGTGATGGGATACATCATGTAGGTATTTACCAGAGTAGAGCCCTTAAGAGAAAGAAAAAAGTAGGGTAAAACTGTTGATGATAAAAACAACTATATAGAGAGGGGGAGAGAGAGAGATGAGGATATGACAGGCATGCTTTATATGGACTTTCGCATTTAATACTTCCAAGTAATCTATGAGGTAAGCATCATTGTTTCTCCCTTATCTTCTAAGAGATAGATAACTTTATAGAGATCATTCATCTGGCAAGCAGGGAGCTAGGAGAGTGCATTTGAGGTGACTGAATTGGACGTATGAGTCTAGAAGAAAAAGTTCTTCAATGGGGATATATTTATAGCTCCTAGTTATTCTCATTCTAGTTAGCTAATTAGCCTCATTCTAGTTAATGAGATTAAAGTTCCAACTAATTACCAGTGACAAAGTCACTTTTTAGTTAGTGAATGCTTTTAACAACTGAAAATATTAGATCCAGAGATTATTTACCTAGGTCTTCAATGGAACCTCAAAAACACAATGTTATAGTTATTTACATAGAATATTAAATTCATGTTTATGTAATTTTATATATTAATCACTTTATAGCCTTGGCTCGATGGACTCTTGTGGCATTGGTGGGATATTAGAAAGGATGTTATTATAGGTGTGGGGTTTCAAGGTCAATAATTTATAAAGTAAAGCTTCTAAATAGAAAACGTTCATTCAAGATACAGATACATAGCAGACGACTGATAACAGGAAAAGCTGACACTTCATCAGCTACCTCTTTTAGGTGAAGTAAAATTTTCTATGCTGTTGAATGTAGACTTTCCCTCACGGAGCTATTGATGGAGGCTGAAACCAGACAGTTAAAATATCACCTGTAACAGTGTGCAAAAGATGGCTTGTAATTTTTAAAAAGCAATTATTTTCATTAGTCAACATATTTCCATTCTCTCATCCCCACCCTTGTCTCAAATGTTGAGCATCAATATCAGAAAGTCAAAGTTAAAAGAAAAATGACCCCGGAAAATATGAATAAATTCTGAATTAGGTGTTTATTTTTCATTTGCCGATGTAACTATAATATTACCATGAAAATATGGCAACCTAATTAATCCTGAAAAAAATAGGATGAATATAATAAGAACTTACCAACGTGTTAAATATAAATTTATCATACCATCCTTTAACATTTGATACCATTTCCTCCTTATGTTTAAGTAATGTGTCTAAGCAAATTTTCATAGAACACTACGTCTATAAAACAAAGCTTCCATAGCAGTAAGATTGAAAAACAAAACATTTTGCTGCATATTCTTCTTACTTTTAGAAATTCAAAATGCATATTAGCATACTGAAAAGCTGAGACATGCTACAATAACAAAATGAGTTAACTTTGTTGAACTCAGGGTTTCCTAAACTTCCTTGACTACCGGATGCCACACCCATCTCCTGCCAACACCATTAATACCAGTCAATTGATGTTTCCAAGAGTCACTTTGGAGAATCTAGTGTTAACCTGTATTTTTGGTGGAATAGAGCAGAGGTCAGCACTTTTACTCTGTAAAGGGCTAGACAGTAAATATTTTAGGATCTATAGGCCACATGTGGTCTGTATTGCATATTCCTTTCTGTTTCTTTTTACAACACTTCCAAATATTAAAAAAGAGAAACGTTTTTAGCTTGAGTGTCACCATACAAATGCAGGTTGGAGTTAGCCTATGAGCCATAGTTTATTGACTCCTGTATTAGAGGATACAAATGACTAAGAAAAAGAAAGTATCATTAACTAATAAAGAATCAAAACATATGTGAGTAGGTAACCAAATGTAATTTTGGCCAAACGGTCATATACATTGATATATAGAATGGTAGACATAAATAATAAGTACTTTTATTTCATTATGGAATTAGGAACTAAGTTGGACATTTGCTTAACCAAAAATTATGAAAATGTGTTGATTAAATGTATGTGAATATCAAATGCCAATTTTAGAAAGGCTTTACTAGGGTACCCCGTGGTCCTCCGATTTTTACAGTATTTCCTCACATCTTTGAGTGACGACAGGGTTATATGCAAATTCTTCTCACTCTTAAGGTTCACCTGTAAAAAAAATTATGAATATTCAACTTGGTATAAAATTCTTAGAGAAAATTAGGAAAAAATAAAAATTACAATTTTGAGTCTAGATTCAAAATTCCCTGTTCTTAGTGTAATATTACCTAGGGAAAAATAGATTAAGTATGTTTAAAAGGAAAATTGGGCAGTGAGAAAAATGAGTATAAACTAAGAAAGCCTATTTTCATGCATTCACAAGTTCAGAAAGCAAATGTTTATTTAAATCCACTCTATTTGAGATATTCTGTGTTTATAATAATAAAGACTTGGAGAAAAATCTACATTGTCAATTATTGGGAATCTTTCACCACTAAAATTAAGTTCTAAATGATTTTTTTATGAAACATATTTATAATAGGTAAATGCACAAAGGAAAATACAAAGCAACAAATACCTTGTGTTCGTTAATTAAATTCATACATTTATATGTATAGACTATATATGTTGATAATTTCCTATGAAAATTATGGAAAAAGATTTAGGAAGAAATGTAAACGTGGCTAACTTTGGCTGGTGGTGGTGTTGTTTGTACATTTTCTATTTTTTACATAATTTATGCAACATAGATTTTTTTTCCTTTTACAAAAGCAATATGTGCTAGTGTTATTAGATTGTTTGCTTGCTTGCTTTTAAGATCTATTCCTTGGCTTCATAAAACTTACATTCACTACATACCTGGGCTTACAGCTAGAGAGTCCCAAAATAAACTGGATGCAAAGTAGACATTTCAATCTGTTGTTTGAAAATATATTTCAAAACATCTTGGTGAAAATGAAACACTTCTGGAAATAATAAATAGTGACCTACATCTCTACCTCTTCAGGTGATAGTGTGCTTCTGTGAATTTCATGCGTGTTAAGATCAAGAAGTCAGCAGAATGAGGTGTTATACATACCCTCATTATATGACTGTATTAATCTACACCTCCCTGAGCTTGGCCAGATGGGGATGCCTCTGTTAATTTAACCAAACATCTCTATTGCGATACTTTTTCTCCTTTTGTGGCCCAACTTGATAGCTTCGTTGAGCTTCCCAGGATGCTGCCTGAATCCCCACCTTCCAGCTCTCTGAGAGACATCAGTTGTTTAAGCATAGATCAGCCTGTGGGGGATGCTCTGCCATTCCTTCTGATGTGCTTGCTTTAGGACTGGCACTAGCCTGAATCTGATCTGCCATATAACTGCCTGATTACCTTCATCTTCTTCCTCCGAGGTACGTCTTACTTGTAACCGAGGGTGTGTCAACATCGTTGTTGAACAGATAACAGTTTTGTTTTGTTTGTTTTTTTAACATAGTTTATTTTTCTTCTGAGGGTTTAAAATATGGCAAACCTGTACAGCAGAATGTGGCCCTCTGTGAATAGCTCAGGTCTTTGTGCCTGAAGGACTCCCTCATTGTACACCTGTCTTGACAGATTGAGGCCCTAGAATGACATCGCTTAGTCACACACTAACCAGCAGGGAGAAAGTCTGTGCTTTTTATTAAAGCCTACCTACTGGCTTAGTATTTGGAATTCAGTTCTACCTATAAATCAACATCAGAGCATACAACCCAGCGTGTTCAAGAGCTTTGCTTAAACATCAAAGGAAGAACACAGACAAGCACTATGATAGAAATATAACTAATCACTTGCAAATACATCTTTCCTGTCAGTAGGAGCTTAACCTTTCTGTTTAATGTGACTGGGAGAAAAAAAAATGCAGTTATTCCATCCTATATGTTTTCTTTAAAGAGATATAGAATTTTTTTATGAAAAAGAGATATTTGTTCTTATTGTAACACAGACCAGAATGTAGCATTTCAGAAGTCTGCAGTTGAAGGGAGCAACAAGAAACTGAATTGTGTCCAAATCTAAAAGCTGTTTACCACCTAATAAAGGATGAATTACTCCCATGAATCTTATATCTGCTAGAAAAAATGAACTTGCAATCAAATAGCAGTAGGATAAAAAGTAAAGCATAATGAAAAAGATATATTTTAAAAATGGAGAGAACAGATCTCTATTTGTTTGTTGATGGGCAGTGAATACAATTTGATGCTTTGTGGTACATTGATTGGAATCAATTTAACTTCATCCTCTGCTCATGGTTTTATCCATTCATGAGGGGCCTAGGAAGGATTTATTCGAGGTGCTCAGAAAATCCTAGAATCTATAAACCCTTCCTTTAATTTGAATGCTACAGATTACGGATGAAAGTTTGGTCACCTGCGTGGATCAGTAGGATTAGAGACATCAAAGCAAGTAAAAATAAGAAAGACAAGCAGAGAAACAACAAACAAAAAGAACTCCATCATTGAAACCTGAGGTAGTGTCCAGGGGATTGGAAGGTTCGGCTAGAGATATAGTATTCCAAAACGGATGAGCTTTGTTCCGGCGCTGTCATTGTTTCTAAATCTGGGATAAATCGTAGAGGCATGAAGTCTCAGAATCAGCATCTCTGAGAAGGGAGTCTTCTATTACTTTCTGGTTTGATATCTCTGTATGATATTGCTAATCTTGATTTTCAAATTTCATGTGTAATAATAGTGCTTTTATGGAGGTTGTAGCAGCGAGAGCCTATATGTTTTATCGATATTTATATTTGTGAGGTTCTTAAATATAGGCATACACGTGCAGCTCTGTTTGTGTATATGAGAGACTATTCTAGTGATACTAGGATGGATATTAACCTTAAGTAGGAGAGTAGAAATGTTGAGTTTTACAAACCTAAGAAAGAATCCTGGACCCACTGGGTTATGTACAAATGGTAAAATCTTGGGCAATATTAATACTTACTTTAAAGCAGTTGTGAGAATTAAATGGACTCTCTCCTAGAAAATGCCAAATGAATTTTAGCAATCCTATAAATTGTACCTAATAGTAGTAGTATCACTATCAGAAAACAACATGGGGTTTAGTACTTTTATGGCATACAACTGGATGTTGCAAAAAAAAAAATGTGCTAGATAGTAATGGACTCTCAATACTTCCTTATCTAGTCATTAATGATAGCAAGCTGAAAATTAAAGAAAAAGATCGTTTTCTTCTAATATTGAGCAGCAGAGTTTTAGTAAGAGTGTTATTTTCACCTATGCCTGGGGTCTAGAATGAACTCTTCACTTTCCTCTGGTTTCAAATACACCAAATATAGTAAACAGAGCGTGGATGTGGTTTCTCCTTACTCACTACCCTCCTTCCCCATTTATACCTTAGAAAACATACTCTGGTTAGAGCTATGCCCACTATATGGGGATGTATTCACATATATCAAGGTTAATAGCCACTTCCCACTGACAAATGCTAATCCATATTGCCAATGAGTCTTCATTAGAATAAAATGTAGCTGTTGTGCCCATTTAAATAAAGTATTTCTAACAACATCACAGAATTATTGCACTATTAAAATGCTAATGCACATACAGTGTTTTGAGAGATTGTAAGATCCTTGAGGGCAAGAATTTGTTCTATCCTTAGGTTATGTACTGCATAGAGGAGAGTGGAACACTTAATGATTTTGTTTTTAACAGCAAGCTAATTCTCTTTGTTTCAAGGAAAATTTAAGAGTGAAACTAACTTCCTGGGGCATCTTTCTCAGAAGGAGAAAATGGAATGGCAATTTTCTGAAATTAGGTCTGCAGGATCTTAAGACCGTTACAAACTACTGTGACATTCAATTCAGAGTTTCTCAAGAAAACAGAAAATGGACAAGTCTCAGAAAATGCCCCTTTGTACGTGTGCTCTGAAAAGGGAAGTAGGTAAGCCCCTTGGTAAGTAATCTCGTCCAGAGCAATCTCCGCCAGCTCTTAATTTCCTGAGAGCTCCGGCTTCTTCCTCCATGTTTCATTCCTTTAGGTTTAGATCCACAACCTTAGCATTGAGGTTTGTTTGAAGCTTGTGTACAGCGTAGATTGCAGGCAAAGCTCTGAACCTCTCAAGCTGGTAAAAAGAATAACAGCAGGGCATTCAGAATGGCTGGTGGTGGCTATAATCAAATGTTTGTTGATAGTAGCTGCTCTATTAATGTATTCAGTATTAGCACAGTGCAGGTAAGGGTCAGGGTAGTGTGTGTGGATTGAAATCAGGAATAGCATTTGAGAAGGATAGGTAAGCATTATCAGTTACTAAGGGTTCCGTTATGTCCACTCAACATATAACAAGATGAGAGAAGGCACTAAATAGGAGTCATTCATACCCTAACAGAAACCAAAGTCAATTTAGTAATATTTATTTTATATAAGGTAAACATACATTAAAACTTTATTAGTATTTTTATAACTTCCTCTTATAAAGTTCTTCTGCTATTTAGATTCTATTTGTTACTTGAACAAATGTATGTATATTTTAGAATATGTATTAAATATTTTTAAAAATTATGTCTTAATTGAACTGTTAATGGTATTTGAATACGCAGAGAACACATCATTGTTTTTGAGCATCAGTTTCCTCAGATGATAATTATTTTATCCTTGGTTTTGTGTGCAATGATGCTAAGTTTCTGTGGTTCCTAAATCACTTTATATAAAATGGAGACCATTGCATTAACTATCAGGGCAGCTACTCTTCCTGGGCATTACTGTGTCACAGGAATGAATGGAAGCAATATAGTAGTGAGTGACACAAAATGCTTGGACCACACTTAAATCTTGAATCTAATCTCCCTTTTGAAGGAGTTGTCACATTTAAGTAATAGACGTTAGGAAACCTAGTCCTGCCTTCTCTTTCCCAAGCCCCACACATGTGCTCATCCAGACATGTGCGAAGTTGCTGGATGTGCAAATTCGCCATTATCTCCTCAAAAGTTAAACTGCTTAAGAGAAATAGGCAAAAGGCTGCCCTGATCTCTGCTACGCTCGGGCGTAAGAATCTACAAACACACACATTTGACTGTAGCAAGGGATATTACATGTTGTCCTTAAGCTAATGTCTATTGCTGCCTCAAGTGGGAGAAAAGTTACAGAAAATTATCTTTAAGAATCTTGGGCTAGGGGAGATGTATGCCTATTTGTGTTCCACTTAACTAATCACGTCACAGTGATATTGTCAGTACATCCTCAGCCAGCTAATCAGGAAGTGACAACTCACCTAGATATATCCCAAACTCTCAAGAAAGCACACTGAACTCTGTCAGGGGTTATAGCAGTTCTTTTCCAAATCATGGCACCCGACTCTCAGTTTTTCCTTTTTTTGTTCAGTTCCTACATTCTACTTCCTTCACCTCATCTTATTTCCAACATTCAGTACCTCCGATTCACTCCTTCATGGGATTCTAGACCTCCTAATATGTGGAAGCAGTCCTGGCCCTTGGCCTGACCTCCGGTGTTATAAAACTCCATTCCTTAGAAAGCTAACAGTTGTTTTCTTTCACTCATGTTTCACTGGACCCAAAATGTGGGTAGGGGATTGTGGTTCTAACAGTGGAAGCATGGTGGTGGGTATCTTTATTTTACTTCAGTTCAGCAAATTATCATTTTATGCATGAATCAGATAGTCCAATGTTATTTGAAGAACATGATTTTTTTTCTATCTTTTCTAAGTTATTAACTTGGTCATTTTTTCTCAAGCTTGATTTTATAATGATATTTATCGTTTACCAGGGACTCTCTTTGCTTGGGTCATCTGAGGCAGATGGTTCTAGGCTTAAGTAGATTCTTTCTGTCCCCCAAATTTGTCCCCTAATAGAAGTAGGAAAATTATGCATTTCCTATACATACAAACTCCTCTTCTAGTATGTTTATGAGCAAGTAGACTGGAAGCCATTTGAGAGGCATGAGGAGGACCCTTAGGAATCATCCCTGAGCCATCTGCCAGCTCCCCTCTTCCCTGCAGAGCATGACCTGAGTCAGGATCAGCTAAAAGCCCTTGGAAGCTTCTGCCCTGTTGGGTAGACAGCCAAAAAAAAAAAAAAAATCGGTGATCAAATCTGGGGCCTCAGAACATCAATCTGAGTATTTCCTCTCAACGTGATGCTTAAGAACTGCTGAGCCTCCTGTGGGCACATGCTCTTGCTCTGCATCTTGACTTTGATATTTAGCGCTTTTCCAAAGTCTTACTGCCTTACCTGGAAACCCTTTCTTAGGTCCCAGCCAAGGTAAGTCTTCACACTCTGACAAGTCTATGTGTTACTCATGGAAATTTCAAGAAACTAGGATATAGACCAGTTATTTCTATTGGACAATAATAAGTATTTGGTTTCAAATAATCAGTGAACTACTTACTACTTTAAAATGTCATCATTTCTTAACCTTTTTTTGTGTAAATCATCTTTGAGGTCCCTACAAAATGTTGACATCCATAAAAGAAATCCTTGGAATTCATTATCTGAACAGTCTCCAAACTTTCCAAAAATATAAATTTGGATGATTTTGCCTCTTTCCATGCCACAATCTACTAATCATTTAACCCAAACTTAGATTTCTCTAGATCATATTGATATACAACTCACAAAAATAAGAAATGATCTCTAACTTGCTGATTTTAATGAGCCAGGATGTTTATCTCCTGTTGTATCCTGGGGATAAATCAATAAAATTAAGAAATGAGAAGTAGGAAAAAAAAGATCATATATTTTTTTTCTCTACCTACTTAAGGACGGATGGTGAGCCAATCTCAAGTGGAGTTGGGGCATCACTGTATTTTAGTTGTAATGCTCTGTTATCCTAGCTAACTCACTCAATTTTCTTGTGTCTAGTTTTCTCTCTTTGTAGTAAGAATAATAAAAATCTGCATTTTCGAGACAAGCTGAAATTGTGAAGTTATTTAAAAAGTTCCATACACTTTTTGAGTTTTATCTCTGTTTCCCAAGTTTTGAAGTTCTCAGCAAAATGAGGGGGAACCCCTATCCTTTTGGATGTCTGTCTTATAAAATATTAAACTGCAGAGGTGACGTACATGTGACATATTAGTGACAGATGACAAATGTCTAGTTTCATAGTTCTGGATGAGGCTTATCAGGCAAAATACTTGGTAGAGGTGAATAGATCAAGAGGCCTGGATAAGTACATGTGTAACAAACCCTCCCTAACCATTCTTCTTAGATAACTACTTACGTTGATAAGGAAGCCCCCATCTATTACTTGGCACATTAGGCACCTGAGACCCCCACCCCTCACGGAAGATACACATCAGCATAACACTAACCTATTACCTGGCACATCAGCATAACACTGAACCTATTAACTGGTGTATCAACTACCTTATTACCTGATGCATCAACATAACACTAATCTATTACCTGGCAGGCATTAACAACCTGATACCCCACCCCTCGGACTACCCCAACTTAATAAAAGTGGGAAAAATCAGGTAGACGGGGCTCAGAATTTGGTGGCGAGACCCTCTGAGCCCACTGGTGAATAAACTTTGATTCTCTGATTCTCCGTGGGCTGCTCGGTTTGTCCTCGGGACCACTCGCTGTAACAGTTGCTGTAACAACATAACTATGAACATTCACTTCTGCCACTATTTACCAATAAGGATTTTTAGCCAAAGTAGCAAATTTAATAATATATTAATCTATAATTAATTATTCTATATTATGGTACATTATATATTAATATACAATAGCATATTGCTAAAAATGTATCTGATACTAATATTTGATAATATAATCTTCACAGTCTGAATATTCATATCATATCATGAGACTCCGTCATGAGACCAAGTGGAAACCTTTTTCTCACCACAGTTGTGAATTTTCATCTTCTGGTATTTGGACAGACTCATACTGAAAAGTATGTTTCTCACAGACGTGATTTTATCCAGAATATATAAAAGGACTTTCAAGTTTTTCAGAAGTTAATAAAAGTACAGTGGACATAGAAAAAAAAAAAAAAGACTGGCTCCAAAATAGAAATGGAAACTTCAAAATTGTAATCAATTTATGTTTAGTTAAATATCTTAAAAATTCAATATTATGCCACCTAATCAATTGCAACTTAACTCATAACATTGTACACACATACACTTATATATGTGTAATGTGGAACAAGGGTACATTTCAATATCTGATGGGAGCCTCTAATAGTGAGAGGGTTTAGGGCAAAGGAAGATGGTACAATGGTCCTGCCTACAAAATCCCACTTGTTGAGGGCAAAAAAATTATATAGCATTGTCTAAACAGGGCAGGTCACATATTTTTTGGCTTTTTGCCTTCTAAATGCTGTTTGATAAACAACTATTTTTTAAAGTTTTTTTTTATTAATTCTACTTAACCTTTTCATCACCAGAAAAGACCCAGACTGGTTTCTCATTAGCATTTGGTGCTGTTGATATCTAATCACATAAGGAACACTCAGGTTTGCAGACTGTCACGTCTTTAAGCTTGTTGCTTTTCTTCCTTTTCTTCTTCTTTTTTTTAAAAGTATTAAACAAAATGCATCTCCTCCTAGTGGTAGCACAAGGGAAATCACAAGCTCCCTGTATTATACCACTGTGACAGAATGTCATTTCAATTGCCTTATTAACCATATGAAAAAATATATCACAACAGTGAAAAAACTTCTCAGTTATCTATATCTTCCCCCTCAGGCTATTGTCATGAGCCACTGGCATACTAAGGAGAGTGTACTAATTCAGTTGTCAGCTGCCTCACCTATTAAAAAGGGGGAAATACCAGCACAAAGTATGAAACCCATAATAAGGGTGCTGAAGAGGTCTGGATAGCTCTGTCCACTTGTAGTCCTGAATTAAACAATTTCTCAAAAACGTGCCATTTGAACTGCCAAAGAGAATGCTGCTGTCACTCACATCTGGCTTGGTAATGAAGCATTAGCAGTGTTGTGAAAGCAGCTTCCTCTGGCAGCATTTGGGGAAGATGGGAGTGGACAACCACGGTTGAAGTTTTCAAGTGGCGTGTAAATATCACTTACTTCACGTTCTTTTTATAAAAACTAGGAACTCCTGAGAAAGTTATGGAAGTATACAGGTCTGGAAGTCAGGTCAGAGGTCTTGGGGAAGACAAAAAAACAGCAGAGTTTATAAAAACTAAGCCAGCATCAAGAGTAAAAAATTTAACTGCTAAAGCCACACCCCACATATAATAAAAATGGTGTTTAAACCCTAGATGCACAATATACATTGGAGCCGTGTTTCATATGATAAAACACGAAGCTGCCGAAACAACTTTATACTATTCATAGTGCCATGGCGTTGCAGGCACTCTGCAGGGTGCTTTCTGGTTTATCTCCTTTAACCTTGGCAAAAATAATGACGTTAAATATGCATTTGCATAACTTATCTTTACAGAGAAGTAAAATACTGCTCACAGTGTATGCTCTTCATCTGCAGTCATATACCTAATATGTATCAGCATCACCATTTGAATCCAGAACTCACTCCAGTGTCCCTAGGATTTTCTCTGTAGCATAATTGGGAGTAAAGCAGCAAAATGGGTTTTGACTTTGAGTTCATAAAAAGAATCAGAGACTGGCATAGCAAGTGCATTTATACCACTTTATACATTAAAATTACTCATTAATTATAGAACATTGGAAACATGAGTAAAGCTTTTCTTTTTCCTACATTTAAGCATTTTTCATTACTTAAATGTGAATATTATTGATAACTCTAGGTACTTGTTACCATTACTTTCTTTTTTAATTTAATGGAGATTTTTAAATGGTGCCATCCAAGAAAACATGCTGAAGCCATATATAACAGCTTCATTGTGGCCTTTAAAACTCATTTTCTTAATATGAGGACAGTATCATTGAGTGCTTTGAACGTATGCAGTGGAGAACATAAAATGTGCAATATTTCATACCTAGAATGTTCAATTATGTAATTCCCTGGCGAGGGTTTTACCCTAGAGAGTTTGTCTCCATTGCTATTTTGCGTCTTTTCTCTGTTCCTCAGTTCAAAAAAAAAAAAAAAAAAGGAATGTGATTGGCCCAGCTTGTCAGGATCCGAGGTAGGGGTCACTGCAAAGCCTGCGGATTGGTGGCTCTTGGATGAGATGCACATTCCCTCATCCAATCAGCTGAGTAAGGGGCAGGGCTTGAGGGTGGGCAGCTTCCTTCAGGCACTTTGTAGGTGGGCAGACACCTGAAAAACGAGTAAGGACATATTACAGAGATTGAAAAGAGCCTCATATTGATTCTTTTGAAGAAAGAAAATGCTAACCCTTTAGCGTGTCAGCATATTACAATTATGCTTTAAGACCACTCGCTACAGTGCAAGTTCTGGCACAAGGTACATTCATTAGCCCTCATCAAGTCAATTATTTCTGCTGGATCTCAGCTCCAGGGACATCCATAGAAAAACCTACCTGAGAAGGCGAAGACTGGTGTGGATAAAATCTTGGTCTCTGGAATCATATAGACCTGGATCTGCATACTTCATCTACCGCTTAGTTGGACACTTTCCCTATGTGCTTGTTGCCTCGATTTCCACAACTTTAAAATCACATACACACACACGTGCGCACACATAAAAACAGCTCTTCATAATGTTTTTGGGAGAGTATGTAAAAATATTTAAAGCAATGTTTGTTTAGTGGTTATTACTAATAAAAATGCATAGGGTTTTGGGGGCATTCTGATTCTTTTACCTTCAGAAAAAATCTGAATAATAGTAATTATGAATTTCAATTACATACTTGATCTCAGTTTCAAATATTCATGGGCAATTCTTTTAGGAATCCCTCACCCCTGCCAGATCTGTATTGTTTAATTCTAGCTTTGTCGTTACTTAGGGACCTAGAGCAAATTTCCTCTGAGTCTTAGTATCTTCATCTGTAAAATAAAAGAAATTACCTTTAAAGACTATTGTGAAAGTAAAGATAAAGTATGGAAACATATAATATTCCAATAAGCTCAGAGCACTTAACAAGTTGCTCCGGTATGTAGATAATCTCGGGTCTTTCTGGAAAAGTTTCGTGTCTCTAAAATCCATTACCAACACTTTGTTCTGGATTTTTATTTTTTCTTGCTTCCCCATAGAGTTCACAATGGCTTTTTATGGAGCCCTGGGGAGAGAGAGAATGGGAGGGGAGAGAAAGAGAGAGAGAGAGAGAGAGAGAGAGAGAGAGAGAGAGAGAGAATGTTTCTGTCGGGGTTGGTCAGTTCTGACAGATCATTCAGTGTACTGAGTGAACATCCCATGTCAATATTCCTTACTGCATGAGAACTTAGAGATCTTAAAAAGAATCATTGCTTGGTTTCCCTTTCAAGCAAAGAGCAGGGGGGCATGCCCTAGTCGAGACCTTGTACTCTCTGGGTGCCTGATTTAGAGTTTGATTTGCTAAAGTTTAAAAGGGTTAAATAATCAAGGTCTTAAGTGGTGATAAGATAAAGTAATAGAGTTCACATGAGAAGTACAAACTTGGAGCTCAATGGTGAGTGGGGGGGGCATCGTTAGGTTAAAAAAGCAAGAAAGGAGATGGTAACTGGAGATATGGGGCTCTAGAATAAGTGGCTTCTGTTGCAGTGGGCTTTCATATCTCCACCATGTGGGCATGTTGCTTCCTCACATTCTGTGGGTTGATAGCTTGGGTCATAGCGTCGTGTCCCACTGGTATTTCGATGTTCTCAGGTTTGTGTGCTTTGCCCAGTATTGGTACAACTGTTCTGGGTTCATGACTTACTTACAACTTCACTTTTGGTCTCCTGCTGCTCTCTGACTTGATTTTTTGCTCCTACGTCCCATTCACTTGGAGATATTTCAGAGATTCTGTGGCCATCAGCCAGATTCTCCCAATGGCTGTCATACAGATATGATCCTGAAACATCTTGATCCTAGTTTCTTATATTGAATCTATGATTCATAGTTTTCTAAAAGTGTAATACTGACATCATTGCTATTATAATGCTGTGAATGTACTATGATATTAGTAATGCTAATGTCATCTAAACCACCACGTTATCATTTGACTCAGTGGCCAGTTCAGGCCAACGTTTCTCAAAGTGGCCTGCTGACTGACCAGCAGCATTAGCATCACCTGAGAACTTTGAATCAGAGACTCTGGTGGGGGACCCCAGAGATCTGTATTGTCACAACACTTCCAGGTGATCCCGTTATGCACCAAAGTTGGAGAACCCCGATCTGAGTTACGGATTGAGGAGGCAGTCACCTGCAGCATGAGTTAAAGGGTATGTCCACTGGCCTTGCTTTCTGTCCTCTCTAGAACTCAGTCATTTTGCTTCTCTTCCTTTGGCTAGAGGCTTGCTTCTGTCAACTAAAATTTGTAAAGACTAATAGATTAAGCTACTAACAGTAATTCATAATTTTGTCTAGATTTGCTTATATTATCGTTTCCTCACAACAGCTTTGACAGTGGCTAATTTGAAAAATTATTTGAAAGAAAGGATGACCCAAAACAGTCATGTATATTTTATTTCAATGAAATCTGCTATATCATTGGCATTTTAAAAGCCCTATATCTTAAAAAATAGAAACATAACTTATGGAATATTTTTATTTTGAATTTATTTGAATTTGTTTGCACTAAATTTTATGTGAAGACACTATGTAATTGTGCTACTAAAGTTTCCAGGTCAGAGAAACACTAGCTACAATTTAGACAAAACAGAAACCACCAGTTTTATTTCTATGAGTTATTATCAGATGGCAATAACTAAGGAATATAACTAAGGTTAGCTAAAGTTTTATTTACACTGAGTCGGCCTTCAGTTTAGTGTGACTAGTGGCTCAAATTATGGAAACGTTTTGGTGGCAAACATATTTTAAAAATCAAGTATTAGCTAGGTTTTAACACAAACGTCTCAGAGATTGAACCAAGAGTTCTAATTATTAAAGTATCAGAAGCCAGAATGCTGGAGTAAACAACACAATGTATTGTGGTATAGGAAACACAGGCTGTATACCAGCTCTGCTGATAATGCTATGTGTCACCTTGGGAAAAGCTGTTAAATCTGTGGACCTTAGACTCATTAGCTATAGAATGAAGAGTTAGACTAGATAATCTAGAATTGCTTTACTAGGCCAATAATTCTTATTAATAACTACTATTTAATTTTTGCAAGAAGTTGATAACTTGTGTAGAGAAAAGCTAAGGGTTCAAGAAGTTAGATGAATTCCCTGAGGTTATACAGTTGGAAAAAAGCAGAACTGGGATTCAAACTGTCTCATCAAATAGGCAGCCCATTTAACTCATTTATGACTTAGGTTTGTACTTCTCATATCTGAATGAAAGTATCATTGACTGTACTTTTGTACAATCTTATAACACCTATACCTCACAATATATTTACACTTCAAGAACCTGACTTGAGAAACTGAGCAAATCCCATACTCTGTTCATTTTAATATCTGATTATCCAGAATACTTGAATGAGCATACATATTTCAAATTAACATTATCTATACTGAGTTATGGGTGATTATATTTTGTATTGCCCTTTATAAGTATATATAATCAAGAAGTTACTGCTTCAATATCCTATACATAAATATTAATATTTGAAATATATGTATTTGTCTATTTGTATTATTATTTTGACTTTGTTGCTTGCTGAAAACACTTTAGATAATTTATTAAGGCATAATCTCACTAATGTTGGAAGATGAGACATTTATTCAACTCTCTGCAAAGACCAGTTGGGTTTCCCTCCAAAGTTTAATGTATCATGCGTTGGCCACCAAATTTCATTCAGAGATCTGCACTTTAAATATCTGTAAGCAATAAGCCTTTTAAAGTAGGTCTTCAGGTGGAAGTTTAGAAAAAATGTATTTGGACGTGATTTTTTTTCCTTATCTAATCACCTTTGGAATTTTTATTTCCTCATTTTGCTCTATGTCTTTCTCATATGGGCTGTTAGAAAAATTATATCTCTTTTTTACAATGTAAGCTAGCCTCATTAAACCCAATAGTATTATAGGACATAGGAATTTTTATATAAGTAACCTACGTCAACTCCTTGGTTCCTGTTCATGCTCTAGAAGGAGAGAGAAGCTGCTTTGGGACACACAGGGACACACAGACATATGTACACACACGCACACACACACACACTCACACAATGTCTCCATTTGCTTCCTTTTCATCTATCGAAGTGGGTTATGGCTTCTTACAGAACATTACAAAGCACTAAAACTTAAAGGCAACATTTCCTTTTGATTGAATGACTGCTTTAAGCTGGGCCCGCATGTAATCCAAAAATAACTTATTTTTTTGATAAGTACAAACAAGGCTAAGGCTTTCTGTCACATTAATGAGAGTGGAGAAAACTCAGGAAATGGATGGTAACCTCTAATTGGAAAACTTGGGCCTAACTAGAAGAGTAAAATTGATTTACATTTTTCTTCTTTTAATGTCCCTGTTGTGTAGCTCCATTATTTTATTTTATTTTTTTTTTTAGGGGAAGAACTTCCAAACCTTTCTCCCAGCACAAATTTAAAATAATGGGGTTAAAAACAAATTTAAAAGGTCACTATTGCTCTTTAGAAATGAGATAATCTTAGGACAGGATGATAGAAGGAAACTTTGCCGGTCTTTCAACACTGTGATGAGTTTTTAAAATTGAAAAATATTACATTTTTATCATAATATTAAAAAGGAATTATATAGACACACCTTTGAGTTTCATAGATACACCATAGTTTGTTTTTGCCAAATGCTTAGACTGGATGAAGTGAGGCTAGGAGTGACATGGTGGGAAAGTAGATATGATGTCGAGAAGAATAATATGAAATTTACCAGTTCATTAATATAGTGTCTTTAACGCTTTTTTATTTCTGAGGATGAGGGATTTTTAGGAGAAAAAGCAGTGGGCTATTGTCTCCTGGAATTGAACTCCAGAGACGTTTTCCTTGACTCTTTATTCAGTGTGTAATGGTGGTGAAGCCCAGGCAGAGTAAACCCATCCTTGTTAGTACGAGTCCCCTTTGCTTATGCTTCATAAACTGACTGTCCACTCATCTCTACCTGGGAGCCTTTGCTCACACAACTAGCAAGTGGTGCAACCAAGATTTATGTCCAGCACAAGAGTTCATATGCTGAATCACTGGTTAATTCCCACCAAGTTGAAGTAATTTGCCCAGGTTTTATAATTAAGTACAGAGAAAGGCAGACTATCAATAATGTTCCCATATCTCACTGTCTGGGATAATCTTAATTTATAAGAATCATTATCCCTGTATAATTAATACCACTCCTTTCCACTCTCAAAAATGAACCAGGTTCAACAAAATTATAGGGCCACTTTAGCATTACAATTTGAACGAAAACTCTACTTTTCCCCATACATTTTTAAACCAAATTTGTTTGATTCAAGAAAGTTTATTTATTTACACAGTTATGTTTTTTCTGTACTCAGCCCATGTACAAAAGAATTTAATCTACAGATTAGCTAATCTCCATCTATGGCATTTTACTCAAGCCCAGTAAAAAGCTATTTCCCATATTAAAAATAAAGAACAGGCCCTGGTGAGGAAGATAATAATGCAGTTGATGAAAGCGCATGGTCAAATTATAAAGAAAATTAGTTTGAGGCTAGAAGAAACAGAAGAGAGACAGACACATTTTTAGACAGGTCAGAGCATTTATAAAGTGATTTGGGGTGAAAAGAGCAGTAAATTCCAATAGACTGGGAAAATTTGCAGCACAGCCGGCCTAGGGGAAAAAAGAAAAATCTGTCTTCCATCAAGATCTCAAAAACTTCTGTTGTAAGGGGCCTCTTGAAATTTGAAGATGCTGTATATTGTCGTCAGAATTCTGCATATGTCCTATTGTTACTTTAGCATTTTCAAATAAGTATTTAATTCTCTGGGGGATCCCTGAGAGTAGTGCTCGTTTATAAAGATGTCTTCAATACCCCTTAGTACTGTCACTAATGAATATTGGGACTGACTTCTGCCATGGGCGAGAGTAATGCCTACCTAAATGAGTCCAGTTAGTGGTAAGGAGGGACAAGGGAGGAACCCCCTATTCTCTGTTGCTGCCTTCCTACTCCTGATGGCCTCAACGCCATTCTTTATAAGTAAGTGTTCTTGCTCCAGCCATTGCTGGCACATAATACTTTTTAAAATTTCATTTAACTTTTCCTAAAATGATCTATGCTTTACTCCTCTGCTTCAAAACTCTGCTCAGACCCAGCTTCAGGCATGACTATCACGTTTTCACACAGTGCTGGGGAATCTTTGATGTGATCATGCTACAGACAGGTACAGAAAACAGGGCTGGCCCAAGACAAAAGGAGACAGGGATTTCATGTACCAGGATTCTTCTCCCCCATTTTAAAGCTTCATGAAGTGGCCCCCAACCTTTTCGGCACCAGGGACTGGTTTCATGGAAAATAATTTTTCCATGGACCGGGGTGGGAGGGGATGGTTTCAGGATGATTTAAGCACATTACATGTATTGTGTATTTTATTTCTATTGCTATTACATTGCAATATATAATGAAATAATTACAGAACTCACCATAATGCAGAATCAGTGGGCGTACTGAGCTTGTTTTCCTGCAACTAGACAGTCTTATCTGGGGGTGATGGGAGACAGCGGCACCCGAAGTGTGATGCTTATGTCCAGTCTACTCTGTAGTCTCATTTTAGTTGCTGTTACTGTGGGAAAAAAAAACCACTTCACAATGACAGGATGTTGGAAATGGAAGCAGGTTTTTCAGTGCTTTTGTGGCAATCTCAGTATATTCCACCTTGACTTTAATCCAGAACGCATAGAGATTTGAAGTCTCAAACATACTTTTAAGGCCACTGTCATTTGCAATCTCCAGTAGTTGATCCTCTTCTAGCACAGACAAAGTAGATTCACCTGTTTATTCACAAATGGGTTATAGATTCATTCCTTCTCAGTTCAGGGGTCTTTTGTGGCTGGGAAGTAATGCTATAACTCTCTTGAAAGCTGAGATAGGTGATCAGGCATGTGCTGGGAGAAAGAAGGTCCTGGCTTAGTCTTTTTCAAAATCTCTGCTAATGTTTGAAACATGTCAAAAATCCCAATGTTCACTCAGCACCCCCATAGTTCCAGTTTGGCTTTGAATGCAGCCACTTAATCTGCAGACTTGAACACAGTTGTCATTCTCCCCTCCAGTGACAGATTGAGTTCGTTGAGCAGGTTGAATATGTCACACAAGCAAGTTTTGCTACCCATTCTGTGTCACTGAAATGTGCTGCCAGTGGTGACTGTTTTTCTAAAAGAAGTCTCTGAAGTGGCTTTCATAACTCAAAACCCTGGCCGGTGATCTGCCTTTAGAAAGCCAGCTCACTTCTTTGTGTAAGAGAAAACATGTGCTCTGTGTCCACCTGCTCACAGAGCTGCGTGTACAGATGTGAGTTAAGGACGTGTACTTTAATGTGGTTGATAATTTAAAACATATCCTGCAAAACATTGTTTAGTGCAGGTGACATTTTTTTAGCCAGCCAGTGTTTCTTTATGGATGCCACAGTGTGATGACTCACATTCAGAAGCGACCTCCTTCACTCAAGTAGTGAAACCAGAAAGCCATCCAATCATGGCAGCCACAACATCCGTGCATATACCTACACAAAATGACCAATTCAGTTTTCCTGCTATGCAATCATTCAAAGACTGGAATGGTTCTGCAGTTGTGGTGTTGGTTGACAACAAAAGTGCATGTAACGTATCCTTATGCACATCCTCCTGAACAATATATCACACAAAAACAAGCATTGTTGCCTTGCTGTCAACATTAGTAGACTCATCAAACTGGATTGCCTACCACAGTGATTCATTAATCCTCTCTAACAGTTGTGCCTCAATATCCTCTGCTATTTCATCAGTTCATCTAGTTATGGTGCTAGCCACAAGACGAAGCTAGCTGAAAGAGGAACATGAGCCACCTTTTGAACTACAGCATCTCCTAAAAGTTCATGGCAAATGTCCTTAGCAGCAGGCAGGATCAACTCTTCACCAATAGTAAAGGGCTTCTTAGCTTTAGCGATGTGGTTAGCCAATAAGCATCATGCTCTCAGCGCAGACAGATTTGGTGAAGTGGTGGCCTTCAATAATTGCTCCTGTTCTTCACATTCACATTTTTTCCTTTTGAAAAACTCCAAAGGCTTGTCTTTTGATATTCCTCTCATGTTCCTCTTTCAGCTAGCTTCGTCTTGTGGCTAGCACCATAACTAGATGAACTGATGAAATAGCAGAGGATATTGAGGCACAACTGTTAGAGAGGATTAATGAATCATGTGGCGAAGCAGTTTTGAAGCTTTCGTGGCTTTGTTGCGTACCCAGTCACCACATATTATACAAAGCAGGCTTGAAGAATGTGAATCACCTGTTGCAATGAACCCGTAATTTAAGTAGAAATCTTGGTATTTTCTTTCAAATGCAGCTTTCATTTTGTTGGCAGTCTTAGAGTCTTCTGCTGTCTCATCATTGGGTCATTCCCATTTTCAAAGAAGCTCTCCAGCAATGTTTGTTTTTTACACGTTTTTGCTAGGGTTACTTTTTGGGCTTACCAGAACTGTGACTGAGACAAGCGCACAGTGTGGGAAAGAGGCGCGGATGGAAGTGGTAAATGAAATAATGGGCAGGCCACACATGGACTAAAATAAGTGTGGGATTCTGGCATAAAGCCTGCCACCAGATGCAGCTGTACAATTGAAGTACATCAACTCACTTGCCTCTATAAAACCCGCCACCAGATATAGCTTAATTGTTACTTGCTACTCACCGATAAGGTTTTGATGTGAGTCTGCAAGCAATTGATTTATTTTGGGCTCTGTGCAGTCAAACCTCTCTGCTAATAATAATCTGTATTTGCAGCTGCTCCTCAGTGCTAGCATCACCACCTCAGCTCCACCTCAGATCATCAGGCATTAGATTCTCATAAGGAGTGGGCAACCTAGATCCTTTGCATGCTCAGTTTACAGTAGGGTTCACACTGCTATAAGAATCTAATGCTGCCACCCACCTGACAGGAGGCAGAGCTCAGGTGGTGATATGAGCAATGAGAAGTGGCTGTAAATATAGATGAAGCTTTGCTCACTCACACTCACCTGCTGCTGTGTGGTCCAGTTCCTAACAGGCCGTGGGCCAGTACCAGTCTGTAGCCTGGGGTTTGAGGCCCACAGCTCTAATGTATACATGCATGCACATGCAGACACACACATACACACACCCTGAAATCTGTGATGATGAATACGTCTGTACGCACCAAACCACATATATTTTAGAGGCCATGATATTCATGAGGGTCACATGTACCAGTGCCATCTAATACACTTTTCACCCATGACCAAATGTTTTGGGTTTTTTTTCTTTTTTTGGTACTCACTCTTCTTTAATCTCAGAGTCTAAGATTAGAGTCTTAAGATTAGAGTCACTCTTCTTTAATCTCAGAGTCCCAGAGTCTCAGATGTGGCAACACATCTGTGGTGATGGAAAGGAAGAGAATTGTCAGTTTTCTGTATTCTCCCAACTATTTTCTTTGTGGGCTAAATCTGATATGCTTCTAGTGGGTTACAAGTAGAACAAATATTCATCTGCATCTTTAGGGTAGTTGCAGAGACCAGGAGGGATCAGAGTTCCTGGAGCAATTCCCCTCTACCTATCCTGCCTTGTTCATAAAGCCCAGGGTGCTTTACAAACAGTATTTTCTTCATGTGCATCACTTAAGGGAGTTGAGAAGGTATTTTTAGGATTATTCTATTAGAAACCCTTATAATGATGGTTTCAAAGGCACAGCCTTTGGTGAAGAAATCTGGAACTATTGGAATCTTAAACTCACTCAAGACTGCTCTATGCAGAACCAGTCTACTCTAGTTGTCTGGAATATTCTTCCTACTTCCAAGTACCTATAAATACAGTGGACACCTTGTACTTAAAGCCACACGCACAAGTGGAAAATTTTTATAGTTTTTATATTCCTACCTATTAATAAAACAATAGCAATCATACATTGTATTTATGTATTTTATCAAAATTTATAAAAAACTATTCATGTACATTTACTCACTTACATACTTCCTGGGAGAATTTCCTGAAATCACCTCAGAAAAGTGGTCATGTACTATATTCTCTAATAAATCAGAAAGTTTCCATTAAAGCAAAGACAAGGAGGGCAGCTTTTAAGGCTCTGAAGAACATGCTGTTTTCCCAGATTATGCCAAATTAGACTATACCAATGGCTTTTGGACCTATGCCCAGGGTAGAGCAACATGGCACCATCAACCTTTGCAGTCAGAGTTGACCCTCACAAAATAAATATTAGCTACATAAATTCATTTTGGGAACTTTAATTAAAAAAAAAAGAGAGAGAGACAGAGAGAGCAGAATTTTGACCTCTCTCTCCAGTAACTTTCTTGTCCACAGAGTAAAGAAAGTTTGCTCAGTGGACTTTGGGCAAGATGTTCTTTGCTTCCCAGAGTAAACTGGAACCAAGAGAGAATTCAGGAGGAAAATAGTAGAGTCTTGACTTGGATTGAATTTTTTTTTCACCTTTGCCCAGAGAGAACATCATCCCAGGAGGAGAAGAGAATAATCAGACAGAGGGCTTTGAACACATCAACAGCTTAATGAATGTAAACTAACAGACTCTGGGCTATGGGAGAGAGCACCAGGGGTCACCTGCTTTTTATCCTTACTTCCCTGCAGGACTGCCCTGAAACCCATTCCTAAAAACCAGGGCATCTGCTGAATTTTAAGCCAAAATTTGAAATGAGCAGTGCAGAATTGCTGAACTCGGATTCTTATTAAAGTCATTTTTTTCTTTTGCTAAAACACATTTTTTTTTAAAAAAGGGAATGAGACAACTTGACTATACTTATATGTGGAAACTGTATTTTCTTGAAAGAGAACAAAATAGAAATATGCTCTCTGAAATAGGCATGAGTTGATCCAGTATTTATTTGTTTCAAGAACAATTATAGAGACTTTGAAGTAGAAGAATTTCATAGCTTCCAATGGTAATATTTACTAGGGTTTTGTGCATGAAATAATAATTCTGTGTTTAAATTAAATACCTTGTGCTGTGTTTCCAGCACATTTTCTTTGCTTCCTAAAAAATGAGTATTTTCTATGTCATCCATAAAACTATATTTTCTTACAGTTTTATTTTCTATCTCTGTATCAAGCCACAAAATTGCTGTCAAATGTATTTGTAGTTTTTAAGAGTCTATTCTGAATTTTTTTTTTAATTTTGTTTTTGAATATGGAGAAAAAGTATCCAGTTGGTCTATAATTCAGAATAAAGTTTCCCCTGGCATTAGAACCCTAAATATAATTCCTGCAATTAATTTTGCCCTATTGGAGAAGAAGAAACTTAGTTGTGTAGAGTAGAGGTCGTGGAAATAAAGTAGACGGAAGCAGAAGATTTGTTCCTGGTTTCTACCACTATTATCTCATTAAATAATACTGCCTTTAAGTGCTCGGTACATTGAGGTGCCTTTTTAATTTTAACAATGTGAATTTACTATCTCATCAACATTAAATTAAATAAACAAAAGCACAATATGTAGTTTTAAGTTGTCAAAATTAAAATAAGGTTGTGAAGTCTAGGGAAAAAAACACGACAGCAACAAAATGACAATATGTTTCGGTTATCTTTATGTTATAAACAAATGATTGTCATTCTGAATATTTCTATTCTTTCAGTCTCATAGGACACTTATATAATTTCTGCAGTGTTACAATAGAATTACTCCTCCGAGAAATCCCATACTGTGAGAATGTATTCGAGTAATTGAGCTGGCAGATGGTCTTAATATAAGAAATATATTGATACAGCAACCACTTACTTTCCTGACCGATGAAGCTGATAAAATCCAGAGTAGAACAGAGAATATATGAGGGGAAAACAAGCAAGCTGCTTTGACACATGCTGTGGGAGTTGGAGTCAAAATAATGTAACCTACCTCATTCACTTTGATTAATTTTTTTCCTCTGGTAGCATTATTTTATTCTTATCTTACTGTTCCATCCTTTATTTCAGTAGGTTTAGTTATTTTCTATTCTTGTTGATTAAAGTACCAAGACCCACATGCTCATTCTTGCAGTGAACAAAGCACCTGCAAACCTTGTTGTCACAGGTGTACAGGTCCATGGTTTCTCCTCTGTAAGCTCCGCCTCACCAGAACCCGTTTCACTTGTTTTGTTTTTGTTTTTGTTTTTCCTGCAGATCCCTCACTTGGTGCCTGGCATATAGCAGACGTCTAATGAATATAGGTTAAATGAACTGATGTCATTTATTAGCCTAAAACCTCCCTTATGACCTTTGCAAATGTGAGTTACTGTCTCACTTAGCTGGGTGAACTAAATCACCTATTTTCTCCCAGAAATTGGTTTTTGTTTAGCTAAATTAATTATACCAACCAAAGTTGGCATGCAAAACATATATAACTTTAGTTTGTTATATATAACTTTTTGTTTGTTTTCCTATGGAGAAATCACTACTTTCAGCAAATACTTCTAGTGATAAATGAAATGGTGAGAATAGTACTGGTTTTGAAGACAGAAATATTCGGATTTAAATTCCAGCTCCCAAATTAATTAATTGTGTGACCATGAAGAAGTTATTTAAAATCTTTGAGCCTCAGTTTGCTTATGTGCAGCAGTACCTGGCTTACAGACTATCTGATGCATTGCATAAATATCAGAAGGCCAGAGTCATGCTACAGTACAGGAGGCCTCACTGAAAGGCACCTATTAGTATCCTTAAATTTCATATTGTGCACAGTAATTCAAATCTACTTTTCTAAAGGAAGATACTAAAACTTTTATAACAACTATTATTTATTTACATTGAAATTGTATTGCATGATAATAAATCCCTGTTAGACTAAAAAATGAAATGAAACATTTAATTCAGATATACAACTTAGAACAGCAGATGTTAACAGTAAGTGATAAAATACATATTTTAAATTGTCCCAATGCTCTTCTAATTCATCTGGGACAATTTGGTATTATTTAGCTAGTCCTGAAGGTTGAAAGGATAAGACCTTCTGGGATCTTTCGGGAAATAGTGAAGCAGCACAAGTAAGTATGACTCTGGTGGGCTTTTCCTTAATCCATTTACACAGTCTCGGAATGTCAGCATTTGAAGGTCTACAGGTTACAGTGATGCCAGATTATACATGAGATGTGATTTTGATTACAAATGCCAGAAAGAAATTTTAAAAAGCCGCTTCATTATGATTCAATGGACACAATGTTTGAATTTTTTCATTTATTCATTTGTTCATTTTTAAGAAAGATTACTCAGTGCCTACTATTGCAGGTACTGAGATCAATGCTGAGAATATGAAACCAGTCTTTAAAATCATGCAACTTTTACTATAATAAAGGTGAGGAAGATATATAATTAGGCATGTTTAATAAAATTGTGTGTGTAGGTTTTACAAAATACATTTTAGATTCTTTTTCAATTTCTAAAACATGTTTTAGAAAGAAAGAGAGGATTTTAATTTGGTTAAAATATAGCATTTATTGTTTGAAAAGTGGGGCCAGTAAATTACAGTGTTATATATCCTGATTTACAATTCACAATATCCTATATTTTAAATCTGTGCTTTTATGTTTTTTACTCTCTTTGGCCAGGATTGTTGTGATTTTTCTAACTTCCTCTGATAAATCATTTTTTCCCCAGGATTAGTGGAAAGGTCGGCATAGAAGCATATTATTGTAGTCTTTAAATGCTTTTCCAAGTTGAAGGGAATAAAAAGGTGTAAAAACTCTCACAAACTGGGGAATCACCAATAGATCATCTGTGGTGGTGGTAGCAGTAGAAGCAGTAGTAGCCATAATAACTAATAAATATTGAGCTTTTCTTTTTACATTTATTATAGTGGTAAATGTATATGGATGTCCTCACAAAACCTTCCAGGTGAGGTTTACTATTTTTATTTATATTTTACAGGTGAGAAAAATTGAGATTTCAGAGGGATTGTGTCATTTTCCAAAGGCTCTGCAGTCGGTTGTGGTGCCCTCTTCAACCAAAGGTGGACTAGAGAACGGAAGTTGAGGCCCCTGAACCGCAGGTTCACTCTCTGTATAACACAGTCCCTTTGGATCAGACTGCGGATGTCTGCAGGCAGCATGTCAGCAGGGGAGTGGTAGCACCTGTGCCGTTCCAGGACTGTGTTAATAATAACTGCCCGGTACAACCACTACCACCCCCCACCCCTGCAACTGAGGCCTCACAATGTGTTAGGCTTTGTGCATTACATGGATTTTCAAATTTTGTTCTCAAATCAACTCAAAAGTGAATCATTATCCCTATTTCCAGATAAGAAAATCAAGATTTAGAGGTTTAATAAATTGCCCAGTGGGCCAGAATTCAAATACAAGCACATGTAGCTCAGGACGTGTGTTCTTACCCACTGAACGAAACTGCAGCGTTGGGCAAAAATTTAACATCGTCTCCCATTGGCAGGTGAGCTTTCTGAGTGTTCAGAATGTTCAGCAAACCTTCCTCTTCACCTCCACACGTGCATAACCTAAACCCAGATTAAGCAAAGAGGAGTTCATCTTCACTTTGATATTTGATAAACCTGCTTTAGAGTTCGATTGGTCCCGTAAGAATCATATTCTATCTCCATTTCTCTTTCTCAAACCTTTACCTGACATTTTCAAATATCTTTTTTGAATTAACTACTTTTCCTTTCACTAATACTTTTTTTCCTTTTCCCTGTATCCCCATTTTCCTGTTTCCACGCAAATACACACACATATACACTGAGGTTCTTGAGATCCAGCCGTTTTTAACCTTTTAATTTTACAACAGATTAAAGAATATTTTCTAGCGTTATTTATTTTGTCATTAAGAAATAATCTGTGATTATTAAGCGTTCCATTAAACTTCAGGCAGTCTTTTTCAGAACGGATTTTAAAAACTATTTTGATAGAACATTGGTACATTAAATAAAGCAATGAAGATCTCAAACAAAAAATAGAATATTTATTCATAATAGTTAGCTACATTGTGCAAATATTTTTTAAGCTCTAGAATTCAGAAAACACTTCCTTAAAAAGTTATCATGGTTCACACCTCATAGTGAATAGCAGATGTTGACAATGAATTTTAATCTCTCTATTTCATGTTTATTACAGATATATTTTAATCACATTGGAAAAGTGAAAGCAATAGATAGTGAGGTCTTAAGAGCTTTAAAAAAAGGTTCTTATTTCTAGAATGTGAAGAAAAGTAGCTGAATGCAGCAGTTTTCATTGTGACAACATTGCCACCTAGTGTTCCATCTAGGACTATAAACTATAACAATTTATTTAAATTTTGGCTCCAAATGCTAAACCTCTGTTTATACATAGATTAAAATTAGACATTTTAAACATGAGTAAAACTGAAAAACATCATAATTTGTTTTAAAATCGAAAGTAAGTTATTGCAATGTGCATAAAAATCTCAATACAGAAAACTATTAATTTCTGACTTTTCCTAATGAAGAATAGGACTGTTCATTCTAAAGAGAACCACAAAACTGAAACTCCATCATAATTACTTATTAAAAATAAGAAACCTCTCAAATTAATCTATCATAGTAAATTTTATCTGTATTAATTAGAATTTGAGAAAACAATATCTCCATAAATTAATAAAATATTTGAATTGTAATTTTTAATTTTATTTTCAAAATATAGATTCATATATATAGTTATTGAGATACATTGGCACAGAGAGTGCTGAATATATATATATACAAGAATGATAGGTAATTATTCACAGTCACTTTTCTAGATGTGGGTCCAGGAATTTAAGATGCCTAAGAATGGTTTTCTTATGTGGTTTAAATGTACACAAGCTCTTATTCTTACTAATGTCTCAAAAATAATACAAACATAAACTTCAGTGTAGCCTTTGTCAAAATTGCCAAAAGTATACATTATAAGGTCAAAATAGATACTGTTTTCTGTATTTAAATATGCCATTGAATCTACCCTCCTGATATTTCTAAAATAATTTTAAAATGGACTATTTAAACTAGCCACAAATGTGTACTTACCATGCTAGCATTTAAAGTTTGTTAATACAGTTAGTACTTGCTCAAAAGGTAACTGCTTCATTATGAAAGGGACTGAAGCTCAGATTTCAGTGGCTTAGGTAGGACTTCTCTTTCCGGACACTTCAAATTGTTCTCTAAAATAATTCCGTTCTCTTTTCTCATTAAGTATAAATCCAGTCTTTTACTTACCCTGAGCAAGAGAAGGAAATTATCTGTCTGCTTTTTGATAGTGTCCTTCTTTGGGGGGGGGCATGAAGTACCTTGAGACTGGAAGAAAGGAGGGTAACAGTAAACACTAGGCTCCTTTTCATTCTCTTTGTACATAGTATATGCTCAACAAATGTTTGCTTACTGTCCTAGTCCCTGCTTTACTGATACCTTATATTTCATTTATCTGAGATTTTATTCCCCAAGGTTTCTAGATAATGAATAGCATGCTGTTTTATCTTGATCCTAAACACTGGACAGCCTCAGCTTACTCTCACATAATTTGCTGCTAATCGTATGCCTAGTTTATGGTCAGAGAAAATATGGTACCCAGAGCATATTCAGCAGGGAGTTTGTGGCAGATGCTGCTAATTAATTAACCCAATATCTTACCAACCTCATTCCTACGTGCTCACCTTTCTTACGGACGTGTGCCAATACGGTATCACCAGTGCTTCTTGGCTTCTTTTATAAGGGACTGGATGAATTGCTGTTTCTACTCTTCCTTTTTCTCCTTCTCTTCCCTTGAACATAAACTTGATGCACATAGCTTTAGCAGCCATCTCATACTTGTTACAGAAAGACCAAGGTACTTTTAGAAATTCTGGTCCTGGTATCATAGAGCTAGTGAATGAAAACAAATAACTACCTATTCCGGACTTCCTGTTATGTAAAAGAAGAAAGAAAGAAAAAAAAACAAAATAAAACAATTTAAGTCATTATTTACTGGGCTTTGTAATGCTTGCAGCTGAAAATCATCTCAAATGATCTAGAAGTAGAAATTAGAGTAATTAAATCTCTAGGCACAGTGACCTTGTGTAAGTGCCAGAAATAAAACAATGACTGGCCTGTGTTATAAAGGACTGGCATCATGGAAGACATAAGATCACAAGGAATCAGTCAGTTAATCAACAAACATGTGAGTGACCATTTCGTAGTGGACCATGATTGACACTGTAGGTTAGGTTTGACACAGGACACAGCCTTCACACAAATAGAACTTGCAATCATACGAAAAAAGTAAGTGTCCACCTGTGTGTCAAATAGGTGGACAGGCAATATTTGCTTAAAGGCAGGCTTATAAATATGGCATTTGGTGGCTGGGTAGAAACTAGATGAACAGAATGAGGGCATTCCAGGTGGAGAGAAAGTAAGGGATAAAGTCTGGAGACCGACGTGTTTGTACTGGCTGAGAAGTGGTAAGGAGCAAAGCTCATGTAAAAGCATCAGACAGTGCTTTTTAGGCTTATGCTCACTTGGTTGTACAGGCAGGTAATTTGATTCCTTTTGTCCGTGAACATAATGAGCAATAGAAAGGAAATGAAATGAGTAACAGAAAAGATGACAATTGGTAAATTGAGCAAAGATAATCTAAACTCATAGGGCAAAGAAAACATTCAGGACCGAAGTCTTTAGAAAATAAAAATCAATGCTAGTTTGAAAGCATATATAAAAACATGAGGCTGAATCCATAAGCTGTCTCTGAAAGTC
>CAUYRT010100078.1:0-21341 GCA_963574885.1 Lepilemur ruficaudatus | reverse complement strand
CTACTTTGACAGAGTAGGTTTCTGAATGTAACAAGATAAGTCAACTTGAGTGGTAATATATTTTGGGAAATCAGCTCACTACAAATTGTGACTGTAAACATTGTACTGTAAATGTTTTATAGTTTTCCCCCAATAAAATTTTCAGAAGGAAAAAAAATTTAGGTTCAAATTTGAAAATACAGAATATGGGTCCTTCAGAGCAGATTCAGTACGGCTACTACAGCAGACATAGAGAATAGAAAGCTGACCTTAATTTCATTTGCAACAAGACAAACTTGGAATCAGGCAAAATAACAATGGATCTCGAATATCAAAGTTTACATCCAGCTCTTTCAGAAACTATTTCATGACAGGCCTTCCCACTGGTTTCCTTTTGTAAACAGCAGAAAAAGTTTTCTTCACAAAGACACTGCTGCAAAACTGCATCCTTAGTTGATGATGGTTATAACACACCATGCTAGAAAGTGTTGTTGAGCTAGCTTGTCTTTTCAACGTTGTCATTTTGCTCAGATCCAGGGGAGCCAAGACAATCTTGAAACAAATATTGAATTAACAGATCTAAAAAATTTTCCCAGAGGTTGGAAATTATGCTTAAAAATTATGTATGTTGCTTCTTTTTGTGCTTTTGTGAAATGATTCCAGTTTTTTCTTCACAGACCTTAGAAGATGTTCAAAGTTTGAAGTATTCAAATTTTGCAAAAGGGTAGGGCACTAAGTAGCCAGGGAATAAGTTTGTACTACATGCAGCTTAGAATTGTTTAATATTTTTTCAAGAAAAATGGTAATTATGTTGCAAAATGCAGTGTTTGCGTAAATTGATTCATAATTTCTAGAGCTAGAAAATAAAAAAAAAAATGAGAAGCTGTTTTGATCTATTTGCCCAAAGAAGCTATCGACTTGGTCACCCCAAGCATCATTACTTACTGATGGTTTGTGTGATTTAAAGATAAAGGAAGTGTTTAGCTGATTCACATGGATAATCATTGTAAGCCATAGAACTGCAGTTTTATAACTCTTTCAAGCACATGAACTCTTTTTTTTTCCTTAAACCCTCCTCAAGGTCTTAATATATTAGTTTGCTAGGGCGGCCATAACAAAGTACCACAGACAACTGGATGGCTTAAACAACAGAAATTTATATTCTCACAATTCTGGAGGCTAGAATTTCAAGATTGAGGCGTCAGTAGGGTTAGTTTCCTCTGAGGCCTCTCTCCTTGGATTGTGTATGGCCACTGTCTTAGTCTATTTCTGCTGCTATAACAAAATACCTGAGATTGAGTAATTTATAAAGACATAAAGTCATTGTTCACAGTTATGGAGGCTCAGAAGCCCAAGATCAAGGTACCAGCAGATTCAGTATCTGGCGAAGGCCCATTCCTCATAGATGATGCTGTCTGTATTTTCTCACATGATGACGAAAGGGTGGAAGCACAAAAGGGGCCTCTCTAGTTCCCTCCAGCCCTTTGTATGGTTGTTAATACTGGTCATGAGGGCTCTGCCCTCATGACTTAATCAACTCCCAAAGTCCCTACCTCTTAATGTGATCACATTGACCATTGAGTTTTAGCACATGAATTTGGGGAAATAGTCACAGCAACCACCTTCTCCTGGTATCTTCACATAGTTGTCCCTCTGCACATGTTGATGTCCAAATCTCCTCTTCTTATAAGGACACCAGTCATACTGGATTAGGACTCACCCACATGATCTCATTTTAACTTTTTAAGATCCTATCTTCAAAGGCATCCTTATTCCGAAGTACTGGAGGTTAGGACTTTGACATATGAATTTTGAAAAGAGCACGATTCAGCCCTTATCATTTAATATATAAGACAGATAAAAGGGAGCTGCTGGAGTGAAAGGAGCTGGGCGCCCCAAGGCCTGTCCTTCTTTCTTCCCCACCCATCTGTGCCACCCTGTCCCCCTACCAAGCTGCCTCTCAGGTACCTTCTAGAAATGCTAGAATGCCAAGAGAAACTGCTCAACAGTTCATTTGTTTATCAAACATTAGTGGATATACACCATACACAACACATGGTGTCACATGGTGTATGGAATAGTTATGAAAGTAAATAAAAGAAGCTTATGTCAAACCACATTGTCACATATTATTTGAGCGACAGCTAAGAATTTTAAATGCACTGGATCTATCTTCATATATCCATGAGAGAGATAGCAGGGTGTTGTGGAAGAAGCACAAGAAGTTAGGTATGAGCACAGCTTTCTTTACCTGCCCAAGAGGAGAAGGGAAGGCTCAAGTGAGATAATGAAGATAAAGGAGCATTGTAAATTGAAAAGTGCTACAAAAGCAGGAGGTATTATAGTAAAAATCACTGAAGCCAGCTTTCAAAATGCAGCACTGTTTCCTCTTTCTCATTCTCCACCTGCATACTCTACAGGCTAATTGCCTGTATTATTAGGAGTCACCTTGCTTAATCAAATTTAAATGTTCAGCCTCTATTTAATTGAAGGCTCTGTAGCTTTAACCAAATGTGATAGGTTATTACTCATCTGATAATTTGGGGAATAGTTAATAAAGCCTGAGATGAATTTTCTCTTTCCAAAATAATCTCTTTATTTTTTCCCATACCCGCCACCTCATTTTGAAGTTCTAAGTTATCAATATTCAGTTTTTACACATAGAATGGAGGTTATTCCTTTCAATCCACTCGGCAACCCTCGACTGTCCCCCTCTGAGCCTCTATAGCCTAGTGCCCACCTCCTGTACAGCTGGGGCACCCTGACTGGCCCACTCCCCTGAAATTTACCCCATTTACCTAAAACTCCCATAGAGGAATCAGGTCCTTAACGTTTGCTTCCAATGCTTAGAGACTTAGGGCTCCACAGGAAGTCAGACTTTCCTCTGCCTTTCTCCTGGGCCTCCCACAGAAATGGCTATTACCATACCACTACGCAGGCTCCTCTTTCAATAAAACGAAAGGCAGAGGGCTCTTCTTTTTCCTGCTTTCCAGTGACTGCTTTTCTTCCCTCTTGATTTACTAAAATGTTTCTTGGGAAAATGTCATCCTCTTCTTTATTTGGCAAGCAGTAAATGAGGGACTAGGCCAGGTGCTGTGTGGGGTGTGTGCTTGAGTCAGACAGTCACCTGCTGTCTGGAGCTCATGGTCATGTGGGGGAGACAAGAGAGTAAACAAGTAAGAACAATGCGAGGTCCGTGGTAAGGAGTGCCTCACGGAGGTGGAAGCACAGTGAAGGTGGGATTCTTTCTCACTGGGGAATCAGGAACAATTTCAGGGGACATGAGACATTGGAACTGGGTCTTTAAAAATGTCAAAAGAAGGGGACTTGAAGAGAAGGGCATTCCAAGTAGAAGAGCAAGAGCTAGCATAAGACCTGGCATACCTGGTGTCCAAACCTGTGCAGCTGGAGGGAGCTGGGCAATATTGCATAACGAGGCTGGGAAGAAGTCAGATGGTGAAGGATTTTGCACACCAGATAGGATTTTGCCCCACTGATAACATACCTCAGCCACCCAGTAACCCCAGCAATGCTGCCAGGCTTCCTTGCCATAACTCAGGAAGAAACAATCCAAACAGTCTCTTTTAATCATTCATCTTAAGAGGAGTGCTATAAGTGAATAATCAGTCATTCCCTTGAAAGGGAAAAGCAACATACTTATATATTCTTGGCCCATGTGAAGTTTAAAACAAGCAAAAAATATATATATTGTTAAGTTAAATATCCCCATATGATGATTAAAATTCAATACCATCTTATATCAGCTACAGAATAAGTTGATCAGCCCTTAGAGTGGTTTCTCAAGAGAAAGGACTATGCAGGTTCTCTCCTAGGTCCCTGGTTTTTCTGTCTATTTATAATCTCTATTAATTAGCACATACATTTCATAGCTCTGTTGCCACCACTGGACTTCCTGACTTGCCATGCCTAGCTATCTCTAGCACAAATTTCACTTTATTCCAATTGCATATTCCCAGTAGTTTTGAGTTGATTTTTACTTGGCTATTGGTTCTCAGATGTCATTCACCACCATATTTAACATCTTTTTTCTCTAAATCAGCTTTTTCTCCATTTTCCTTCTCTTTTTCAGTGTTTCAGCCATTCTTCCATAGTCATTAGCTATTTAAAACCTCAAAACCATTTTTGATTCATCTCATCCCTGATACCCTATCAAACTAAAAATCCAATCGATTTTCATCTCAACAACCTTTTGTCCCTATTTTCACAGTCTTTGAGTTTGTATTACTGGGACAGTTTTCTCATTGGCTTCCCTGACTCTAATCCAACTTGCACATAGCTGCCAAACTAATCTTCTTTAATATATCACTTTCATCATGCTGACTCTTTGCTCAATAATCTTAGAGAGTTCCCTATTTCAAATTTAACCCAAATAGACCAAGAGCCCACTAGGAAATTTCACAGATGCTCTCTTCCCTGAATGGTACATATTATTATCCCAGTTTTACTGAGGATGACAATTAAGACTCCAAAATTTAACTTGCTAAAAGCTAGTAGTTGGCAGAACCAGGATTATAGCCTAGTCCTATGAGTCCTGGTTCAGTGCTTTGCCTTAATAGAAATTTGTAGCCCCTGTGCTTGGATTTCAAGAATATCCATAATTCTGGTAGCCTCATTTAACCAATTTTATTTTTTCTAACTTCCCAGAGTAGCCCTCCCCTATGATCAGCCTTGGCCCCTCATTCCCTCTCAATTTGCCTACTTCATTCTTGCTTTTCCATGGCATCCCTCGGGCATGCTCTAGCCTTCACCAACCTCTGAGGTACACCATAAGCCCCATCAGGGGGGCTCTGATGAAGGCTCTGGCAATGCCAGCCTTATTAAGTTGGATTCCTAGAGCATTTATGCTCTGGTGTAGTTGCTCACAGCCTGAGGACTAGCATCCATGGGATGGGGAGGGCAGGGGGAAAATTCATGGGTCTATGGGTCCCTATGTGCATTAAAGCATATAATAAATTGTACACCACTTATGTGTATTTGCTACTATTCTCCAAAAGTAAGTAGACACTACTGTGATAAATAAAATTAATTTAAAATATGTTAATTTAAAATAATTCATATTTGTCTTTTGCCATTATGTATTTTTCTAATTACAAGTACTAAACATATCAGCTATCATATAGAGCTTGTGAAAAACTGACATTAAAAAAGAATCCTTAACTCAATAAGGTTGGAAACCACTGCTCTAAACACCTCAGTGTGTACAATCTTGTTGATTTATAATTGTGTGTGTTCTTTGATCTTATAAGCTCCATGAGGCCTTTAAAGAGTTTCTTATAAGATACAGAAGAACTAGAGCATACTTGTGAATCCTACAGCACCTCATCCAGCACTGAATACATGGTAGCTGCTCAAAAAAATACTTGTTACAAGCTTCCCTCAGCCAATGAAGTGTAATGATATAGTTATGTGCTAAGTGATAAGCTAAGAAAAGGACAATTTTTACAGTTTATTACACCCAAGACACTGGAGTGCTCTATGCTTTGTTCCAATCATGACCATCTTGCATGGATTTTGGTGAAAGCTCTGAGTGCCACTTTTTATTGAAAAATAAGAGAATATTGGTAGATGGATTTGGGGCTTAGGACTGTGGCTTAATACTAGCCAATCTGTAGATATTCAAATATCCTACTTCTACTTATAAAGCAGAAATCAGAGGTAAACCTTGAAGGAAATCATTTGAATTCTCCATTGCCACATAGAACCAAAATCAAGGAGTCATAAAATTTCTTCAACCTATTACTTAGCTCTCAAATTTAGTTAAATTACAGAATCAAATTAAAGTCTGGATAACATCAGATATCCATATAGTTGTTACAATATATATAATATCTATCTTTGGGTAGAGGATTGAAGGAGGATCCTGGTGTCTGGCACAGGCAGGAACGTTCTTATGGTAGAAAAATGGTTCATTATTCAGCATCATTAATGACAAAATTGTCCAAAAAGTAGATTTCTGAAGTAATTGAAATTTACTCATTTATAGTTTCCAAATTTTTATATTAAAAATTTTTAAATAAATGTTTCTAAACATGTTTATAACATGTATTATAGACTATTGGATTTTTAGTAAACAAATGATATTAAAAATAATTCTTCCTTGTGTTTATTATTATGTTACACAACTCAAGTATGTAACAGGGTATTTTGCCCCTACATTAAATGACCCTACACTACAATACATTTTGAGTTTTGTAGGACTTAAAAAAAAATTTATCCCGAAAAAATCTTAGACTTAGAAGTTGCAAAATAGTATAGTTTCACATATATCCTTCAGTCAATTTCCCCTAATGCTATTATTGTCTTACATAACCACAACATAATAAATGAAACCAAGAAATTAACACTGGTACAATACTGTTAACTAAACTGAAGACTTTGTTAAAATTTCACCAGTTTTACTACTAATGTCATTTCTCTGTTCCAGAATTGAGCCCAGAACCCTACATTGAATTTAACTTTTTATTTCTTTAATCTCCTCCAATCTGTGTCAGATCCTCAGTCTGTCCTTGCCTGTCATAATCCTGTCACTCTTGATGGGCCCTAAGCAGTTAATTTTGTAGACTGTCCTTCAACCAACTTTCCCAATGATTATTGAGTTTATACATTTTAGGTAAAAAATACCACAGATAGAAGGTTGTGCCCTTTCTTTGATAATCATATCAGGGGGTTCATGATGTGATATGTGTTATTCCTGGTGGTGTTAACCTTGATCACTTGATTAAAGTGGTGTTGGCTGAGATATTCCAAGTTACTATTTTCCCTCTGTAATTTATATTTATTTGATTTATTAATACAGATTTTCCAACTCTTTTTTCAGAGTGAGGCATCAGATGTCACTCCTTGTGCTTACAACTAGTAGCTTGCCTTTCTAATCTGCTGTAGGCTTAAATATCAGGGAAAAAAATGGTTTGTTAGAATTCTTTTTTAAAAAGTGGATTCCAGCAAGGGTTTAATGCAGACTTTTAAAGATAAGCCTTTTCGCTGTTTAGACATCCTATGTGGGTATATTCATGTTCTTGGTCTTGAGGTTTGCTATCCAGAATCTACATTGTTAGTAATGTCTGCTGAGTGGCCCTTCCCAAGTGAAGTATTATCTGAGTGGTACCTACATTTTAGATGAAGATTCCTGAAAACTTAGAAACAGGATCATCACAAGTTGACTTACTAAATGCTTATTTCTAGCTCAACAAGCTAGTTTACTCTCCCATGGTCCTTTCCCACTGGGTGGGACAAGAAATGGCAATAGCAGGAGTTTGGTAGCCATTAATTTTGTTCATACTTAATATATTAGATGCAAAGAGGAGAATTTGATGTGGCACCCATAAACCGAAAAGCTGCCTCATGATGACATGAATGTTAATCATTCTCTCCATATCTCTAAAATTCAAGCTACCAGTTCCAAATTACCCAGGCTGAAGAAGCAACACAAAATTGAGTCTTCATGTTCCATTTTCCCGATGCCACCTATATTGTGGAATAATCTTACTAAAAGTGTCCTCACGACATCCTCAAGCCCACCCCTCTGCTTCTACACAGGATTTCACTGAAATCATTTCAGAAGGGAAGCTGTGTGCCTTAATCTATAAATTTTCCAGATAACAGTCCTTTCTTATCGGGTGCCTCATGTATTTCTTTTTCATTTAAAAGATCTATGTCAATTAAATATATTCTTCCTACAATGAGATATATTTTAAAATACAGTATATGTTTATTATATGTTTAAGATGTTTTATAGGTTTCCACTCTTTTAATTTGATGAGGATGAGATCTCGCCCATTGCTTTATGTAACCTAATAAAAACTCAAATATTCTCAAGTATTAATAGCATGTCCTAAAAATGTGATTCATGGTTCTCTATCTTCCTTGTGCATGTTTCCTAAAAATGATTGAGTCACTGTTGTTCTGTTGTTTAATCTGATAATTATACCAGCACTAAATCTTACATTGGAGCATGAAATGCTAACACACATTGAAAAACCAAAAAGCATAGAACTATAATCTGTATGATAAAATGCATTACTCTGTTTAAAAGGATTGTTTTACAGATGCAATTAACAATCAGCGATCATACAGTTTAGACCGGTGTTTTGATGCCATCTGTTGGAATAAGTCCTCTTACTCTCTGGAATAAAGCTATAATTTTCAGTTTACAGTTTCATTAAGCAGCACACAGTATAACAGTCACCAAAAGAAGAGAAATCTTAAACACTTTCAGTTTTACAGCCTTCCATAAACAATTAAGTATGTTGCTAAAATTTTCCCAAAGAGAGAGAATGTAGAAAATTAGCAACATGACCACAGATTGCTGTTTTATTCCATAGCCTTAAAATATCACCAAGAGTTCAAATGCCAATGATGGTTTTTTAAATCTTAGTTTCAATATTTGAAATATGATTTCCATTCTTTTATTTATGACTTTCATCAACTTTAAAAAATGCTTTCCCTGTGCCTAAACAAATTATGCCACAGTGCCAGTGGGAAAAGTAAACAAATAACCAGTCCATTAGAACATATTCCTGTTTGTTGTTATTAGCTTATTAAATGCCAGATCAAATCTTTGGGGGCTTTTAATACACTAGAGGGTGCTAGTTCTCTACAAGTACACATTTACAAAGCAAAAGTTTTTCCACAATTAATTTTTGGAAATTATAAAATTTGACTTAAAATTCTAAGAGTATGTAGGTTACATACTACATATGAAGAAAACAAAAAAGAAAAAAGAACTCATTAAAATTGCACTATGAATTAAACAGCAAGAGTCCAACTGGGAATACAATTTTACATTGCAAGAGGTAAGATCGATATGGTCTTGTTTCATGGTTTAGACATCAGATGCGAGTTTCAAACAAAACCTGAAAGAAAGCCATAGCTTTTCAAAAAGTAAAGTATCAGACCTGAATTTCTTAGTGCTTTCTATTATGTCTATGGTGCTCCAAAAGAAATACAAAGCAAAACCACCAGGGAGAAGAGGTTTCTTTACTAAATTTAGACAACTTATTTGAGATTCTCTTCCTTTGATATGCTATTCAAACAGTCCCAAATGACAAGAAGTCACCATTAAGATCTGAACTTATGCTCTACAGTAGGCTGGCAAATTGCCTCAAGTAACTAATGGCTCTCTCTGTTGAGTCTTGGAACATTTGCATGATGAAAGTACACACACATACACACACACACACACACACACACACATCTGTGTAAAGAAAGAAATAGGTTTACTTTTTGTATTTTTAAGAACAGAATCAAGTCCAACAGGGACATTATTCCAGATTCCATTCTACAGGTAGTGTGTGTAGGAGGAAGGGGGTATATTTTTTTTTTTCTTCTTTTTGGTTTAGTTTTTCATCTTCTAAAAGACTAACCAATGGCACTCCAGATATACTCAAATTCAGGTAAAGCATATTAACCTGCAACTTTCTACCTTCAAAGAGAAGTTGAATTTCAAGAGCCTTTCTTCCTAAACAGGGTCCCTAGCATTTCTTTGTCAATTGTCAGGATCTACTTCAATCTCATTTTCTTTCCTCCTCTTCCTATGCCAGCAAACTGTATGCATTCATCTAGTCTCTCCAATCTTTTCTTAGTACAACTAGAAATATCCCAAAAAGTTGTTCCCAGATTGCCATATTTCCTGTCCCACTGAATGCCCTAGCAGTATTTGGTAGATTCTATGGACTTGCTATATATTGCTCACAGCAAGAAATATCACACCCAGCAAGAGTTTGTTCAGAACACTTTGACATTATGGTAAAGAACATTTAAAAATACTTAGATGAAGTCATATCTTTGAATCACCACTTAGCATTTTGACCTACGGCTATAGCAGAAACCGAGCCATGTACTTTTCATAAACAGAAGCACAAATACCATAATACTCCAGTAGTGTGCCAACAAAATACACATACAGGATGTATCATCTTAAATTTATGAACAATTAGCCAAAACCCACATACAAGTACTGAAGGGTTTTATGCAATGATCTTGGATCATCCTAATCTGTGACCATAATCTACTACTTATGATTTTATATCCCTCAAACTCTGCCCAGTAATGGCATGCACACTGCAAACACATAAATGTTTTACATTTGCATTTAAAAAGGCAATTTTATGGGTTTATTTTTAGTCACAACAGATTTGTCAGATTCATCAAATTACCATCCTTTCTTTAAGGACAGAGGCCAAATTGTTAACACCTTGGTAAACTAAGTAAGTCAAGAAAATGGTTTTCAAAATAGTAGTAATTATTAGAGTTGTTAACTTCTATTGACAAACAGTACAAACTGTGTCATTCTGTATTTGGAATCCTAGAATCTTAGAAGGGGTCTAAAAGTCATTTTATTAAACCCTTTCCCTTACTCATCACAAGTGGCTTTTTATTTTCAACTTACACCCCTCCACAGAAAACCACTGCCTTCTGTGCATAATTATTAGAAAGTTCTGCCTTTTATTAAGTTGATGTCTGTCTTCTCACCATCTTGTTTTATAGGTCAAGCTGTGCTGTGTATTAGTAGTTTTTGAGTCTGGACTGTCTGGGTTCAATCTCCAATAACTTTGTAATCTTAGATAAGTTATTTAATTTCTTTTTGTCTTCAACATAAATTTAGAATTTGGCCACTTTTCATTACTTCCATGACTATCACCCTTGTTTCCACCACCATCATTTTAAAAGTCTCCTACCTGGTCTTCCTGCCCCACAAATCTATTCTCAGTGTGGTTGAGTGATCCATTTCAAATTTGGTCAAACCAGTGGCTCTTCTGATTGAAACTGTGCAATGATTTCACATTGAATTCAGAGTGAAAGTTCAATTCCTTCCAACGGCTTACAAGGTCTATGTGCTACTCCACCCTGTTACGCTCTGATTTCATCTCCTCCCATTCTGTTCTTATTCACTGGGGCAGTGTCAGCCACACAGAGGCACACTCTTGCATGTAGGCCTTTGCTCTAGCAGCTCCCATAGCCTGGAACCCTCTTCCCCTAGATAGCTACCTGTTAATTCATCTTCTCTTTTTAAGTCTTTGCTTAAATTTTGCTTTCTCACTGGCTTCTCTGTTTAATAAAGACAAATTGATTCCCACTTACCCTAGCATTCCTGATGATTTCCCTCTCACCCTATCTATTTTTTAATACCATTTCTTACTTTCCAATATACTATGTAATTTGTTAATTGTTTATCTTTTTTATCAATTATTGTCTTTTTCTCTTCACTAAAACAAAATTCATAAGGGAAGGGGCTTTTGTCTATGTTGTTCATAGCACTTCGCACATAGTAGGCAATCAAGAAATGTTTATCAAGTGAGTGAATGAATTTGAGGACAATAAATAATTTAATACATACATAGCACTTAAAACAGTTGCTAGGACATAATACATTTTCATATAACTATTATTATTACTGTCGTAATTGCTATTACTGTTGTTGTCATTACTTTTGGTGCCATTCTTCTTATTATTATCTAAAGCATCCATGCTTACTTCTTAAGCTGTAGTTACTAAAGGACTTCAATCTATAGGGTCAGCTCACCCCCCAATTCCTGGGCTATTCCAATCAGAGTTGATGCTATAAAGCCTCATCTTTGGAACTGTTCTTCCTCTTAGCATGGGGTGAATCCACAGGTAGTATGGTGCTTACTCTACCAAAGGACTCTCCCCTAATTCTCACTGGGACATGTGTCTGCCCATCTCTCCTGCTTTCTCTTTCTCTGACCCTTTTAGGAGAGGCCCTGAGTTTGCCTTGAGCCTGTCTCCTTCAAAAAGAGATACCTAAGCAGCATTTCCCAAACTTATTTGACAATGGAATAACCCTTGTGTTGCTCTTTTTAAAACAATGCTTTAGACCAGGGATTCCCAAATGCTCTCAGTTCATGGTACTTCTACTAGCTTAGTAATTTTTTTCACAGCACCTTAGGTAAAAGAAATTCCATGTATTAAGTAGTGAGGTCCAAACAACATAGTAAGCATCTATGTCCTAACAACCTAGTAGTCATTTGGGGGGAAAAAACCCCACACAAATTGAAAGAAAAATGTTCTTATTGCTTCATTCTTAAATAACCAGAGTTACTTACTAATGGGATGTGTATGCCTATTGGGTACTACACAAGGTTTCAAAACTTGGAATCTGATTGGATATCACTACTCTCATTTCCTATTCTTATTAATTTTAGCACAGAAACTGGAAAATACACAGCTTTGCAAAGATGTAACATAATCAAAAGAAATGTAGTATGATCTAATGTTGAAACTGTGAACTTGCTCAAGCTAGTAGTTCATGAGGTATAGGCAGATGATGAGTATAGGTGTTTCCCTAGTAAATGTCAGGAACTGTGGCTCTAGACCAGTGCTTCTCAAATTTTATTGTGCACATGAATCACCTGGGACCTTGCTAATATGCTCATTTAGATTCAGTAAGTCTGGGATGGGACCTGAGATTCTGCATTTCTAACAAGCTCCCAGGTAATGTGATGCTGCTTATACACAAACACACTTGGAGTAGCAAAGCACTAGACTACTTGATCTCCCCATGGGATCTCCTCATGGGAGTTATGTCATGGCAAATTTTCATTTGTTCACAGAAGAACTTGAGTAATAAATAAAACTTCAAATGCTTTTATCAATTTGTAGAATTCAGTTCTTCATGAACAATGGGATTAAAAACTTTATTCACATTTTGAGAGTGAGGCTATAGCAGTTGATAAAGGTCTCTCTGGTATTTCCCAGAGTTCAAACCCTATGACATTGGACAATCCAATAGACTGGCCATTAGAGATGAGTTTGAAGAGAAGGACACATCACTCAGAGGGTTTGTTGTTGCTATTGTTTTTAAATTGTCTTGTGTCTATGAATTTTCCATGTTTGGTGAAACTCATTCTGAGTGTCTTTGGGGTTGCCACTTAAAAATTATATACTGCAGTGAGGTCATGGCAACTGATATTTCACCAGCCAGGATCACTAATAACTATTGTGCCATCAACTGGCTGGAAGAACAAGGTAAAAGAGAAAATACATAAAAGTGGGTCTAACTTTAAAATACACGATTGTGTTAGCATTTATTAAAGGAGATGCAAACACTATAAATGCAACATGCTCAACAATTTGACTGAATTATTGACCATTCACATGAATACAGGTGATTTCTAAAATTTTTCCTGTACTAACCCTTCAACATAGTTGATACTCAATAAATATTTGTGGGATAAATGATCCTCGAAAATAGCAAAAGAGTTGAATTCATATTATGGTTATTAGAATTACTTCTAAAATTGAATTTTTATACATGTATTTATTAACATTAGTTTTAAAATTAAAGAAATCACCAAACTTTTTAAATTGTCTTGAAATGCAATAAAATTTATATTATTTATGGTAGAAAAACAATTAGGTTTCTGTCTATACACACAGAGAATGGCCAATTTTCACCTAATAGTAAGAAGCTGTGGCAATGATTCTCTCTGTTTCTATGTCACCTGTGTGATCAGTCCTCTGTTTTACACATCTCATGAGAACAGGGTTATACAAATTGATGGTTCCCTCTCTCACCGTAAAGTTCAACCTCCACAGAGAAATAGTTGCCTGTTTGGTACATCAATGATAAAAATATCCTACCTTGAAATACTTTCAAAATATCCCTAAAAGAGATGTTTATAAGACTGAAGAGAACATTATTATCCTAAAGAGAGAGCTTAAAACACAGCAAATGAGGACAGTGACAGAAACTGGCAGAGGGAGATATTCCTGGAGAAAACAAGGCTTAATGGAGAAATAATTACCTTCAGATATTTGAGAAATATCATTTGGAAGAAGACTAGATTTATTCTATACCTCCAGAGGCCAGCATTAGGTCCACTGAGGAGAAATTACAGGGAAGAAAATGTTGGCTCAATATTAGAAAGATCTGTAAAATAATTAATGTAGACCAAATATAAAATTGAGTAGCCTTGGTAGGTAGGTCATAAGTTTTTGTCACTGAAGAAATTTAACTAAAGGCCAGATAGCCACCCATATTAGTTTCCTAAAACTGCCATTACAAAATATCATAGACCAAGTGGTATCAAAACAGACTATTTTCTCACAGTTCTGAAGGCTGAAAGGCAAAGATCAAGGTGCCAGCAGTAGCGGTTTTCCTAAGGCCTCTGTCCTTGGTTTGCAAATGGCTGCCTGCTCTGTGTCCTCACACAGTCTTTCCTCTGTGCACGCGTATCTCTGGTGTCCTGTTGTGTGTCCAAATCTCCTCTTCTTTTTTTCCTCTCTTTTCTTTGTATTTATCTACTTATTTATTATTTCAGAGTATTATGGAGGTAGAATTTGGTTACATAAATTGCCTTTGCACTGCCCAAGTCGGAGCTGCAAGCATGCCCATCCCCCAGACAGCACACACTGCATCTGGGTGTGAATTTATCCATCCCCTCCTGCCCCCTCCCACCCAAATCTCTTCTTCTTATAAGGACACCAGTCAGATTGGATTAGGGCTTATCCTAATGGCCTCATTTTAACTTAATTACCTCTTTAAAGGTCCAATCTCTCAATACAGTCACATTCTGAGGTATGGGGCTAAGGAGTAAGAGCGTCAACATATGTGTTTTAAGAGGACACACTTCAGCCCATACACCAACCTTTTCATGATGTAAGAGACAGGTCACTATAGCTGGTGAGAGGGGCAGGGATTGTATTAGTAGTAGATATTACCAAGGATCTACCTTTTAATTTTCTGTTCAGAAACTTGAGGGGAATAAACATAAAATAAAATCTCATTCATTCAGCATCCAAGTCTCTGGAGCTCTGTTTCAGCAAATGATTTGCCAATTATGGTAGGATTACTCCAGGTTGATCCAGGTAAATAGTATAAGCTAAGTGTGAAACAGTTTAATTTAAATTACAATTTGTTTTACACAAACAGTATTAATATAAATAATTTCAATAATATTTATTATTTAAAATTACTATTTATTATGTAAAATTATCACAATATTAAAATTAAAATATAAAGAAAAATATTTGTCCATCAGTCCTATAACCTATACCAATAAAATTCTTCGTTCTATATTTTCTTCTCGTTACTCATAAGTGTGCATAATTTACAGATTTTCAGTCATATTGCATATCTGTGTTTTTTACTTATTTCACAAATAGTTTAATATACTGAAGCGAAGCCTTTACAACCATTCTTAATAGATTAACAATATACCTTCAGTACATGGACAATATACTAAACCATTCTCTTGATGTCACATATGTATTATAGTTTGTTTCAATTTTTTAATTATTATAAGTAAGGTTGACATGCACATCCAGTTTTTAATATGTAAATAAATATTTCTTTGGAAAAATTAACTTAGAATAAATAAAACATTAATTATTAATAGAATGTTAATCAATTATAAACTTAACTTGGACTAACAAAATAAAAGATTTAAATACTTTTATAGTTTTTGATGCATTGCTACGTTCAAAGGTGCTGTATTGTATCATATAACAAGGCTACCAGTAATTTTCAAGTTCACTAATTTAACCATAAATTCATCACCACTGGGTATTAATTTTCAATTTATTTTTGGTATTTAGGTAGGGGTAAACTAGAGCCCCATTTTTGCTTATTTTTACACATTTTAAAAACAAATGTGAACCTTAACATCTAGATTTTTCTTTTCTTTCCCATACCAGCTTTATTATAAGAGTCCATTATTCAGCGCTGTAATACTTTTTACTTTTATTGTATCCATGAGTGTTCATGGCAATCACTTGTGTCAGATTTAAACTAATCTAAACAAACTAAAGTCGAGTTTTATGAAAGGTATAGATCAGCCAGAGTACAAAAGAGGCTTTATCTCTTTTGGATATATGTATAGGATTATTTATTGCCACAAAACTACTTCTTTTTAAGAGGCTGCAAACTAGTAACTTTCAAATATATATTTTGCACATAATCATTTCATAAATCTAGGCACACAGTTTCCCTAGTGTTTACTTCATTAACTTGTTTATTCACACATTTTGTTAGTCATCAGACATTTTTTGAGTTCTTCCTAAATACTGAACAGCCTGCTAGAAGGTAGACATGCAGAGAAGAGTAATATAGTTAATATATACCTGCCCTCCAGAGCGATGAGGTTGGATGCTGTTTTAACTGAAACCATTCCCTATAAGTCCTGTAACTTTAAAAGTTGAATTTCAGCCTCTTTTACCAGACATTTAAAAACAGCCTGATAAATTCCTAAGAGAGATGCTGAAATATTATCATGACAATGATTCTTGCTATAAATACTCTATAAATTTGAGCCAATACTCTCTACCTCCTAAGAATTAAAATGATGACTATGAGGATAAGTCTTCCAACTAACTCTAAGGTCTTTAAAAGTGAAGGGCAACATAAAAATAAGGTATGTTAAAGAGATGAGGTAGATGGACTGGTAGGAAACAATATCCCAGAGGTATTATTACTTTAAAATGAAAGCAAGTGGCAAATGATACATCTACATTTAAGAAATCATTACAGCAGTTGCTTCTGGGGAAGGGAACTGAGGGCCAGGAGGGAGATTTGCCTTTTTGTGTGTACCTTTTTATAGTTTTTGAATTTATCACGTACTTGTATTAAATCTTCAAATAAAATAGACAATAAATAAGGCCATATTGTTGCTCATCTTGAACAGCTCACATATACAAATTCATATATACAAAGTAAAGGGAGGGATAGGGATGCCTTACAGTCAGGAGAACAGCAAGACAAATCTGAGACATGCGCAGGCTTTGTAGGGAGCTGGAGATCTATCATCATCATCATCCTCATCAAAGTAGCTGTCACTATGAGCATCTACCAGGTTCCAAGCACTGTGATTACTGCTTTGCATATAGAATCTCTACTTTTTCAAAACCATGTAATTATGCAGTGAAGAAATGGACTCAGACATGACTTGTTCTAGACTACACAAACAGTAACTGGCAGAGACAATCCAAAGACTGGTCCATGGGAATCAAAGCCCATGGATTTTTTTTTCTCCCTTTTACACTACTCTGCCTCTCACAGAGAGAAAATCCAGGAAGTAAAGGGCTCTGAAGTCTATATTTGATGCCAAAAGGCAAAGGAAAGCCAATATTAATGTGTGATATTGAGTAGTCTGAAGAAATCGATGATTGAAGAAACAATTTGTTTGCAAATATCAGTGTGAGTGGCTGAGAACAAATTTAGTGATAGCATTGAGTGCTAAGGAACTTAAGACCCTTAACAAGGAAGCAGATGCAGAAATTGAAAATTGATTTGAAAGAGATGGAAAGAAGAGGAGAGAGCCCAAAATGAATCAGAAGTCTCAAATCTGGATTAACTAGAAGGATAGCTATCTTTTTGACATTCAACAAATATTTATTAAGAGCTACTAGAACTGAAAGAAAAACCAATTTAGCAGAGGCAAGGGTTATGTGTTGAGCATCGTCAGGTTCTTATCTAAGCAAATCTGCTCCCTATATTCTCTCCTTAGGCAGGTGATTCTTCATACCTGCTGTTAGACTTAAATAGCCATAGAATGTTTCAAGAGCACCTCTAAAGGTGAGAGGCTGCAAGGTGTCTGCCTATTGCTGCTCTTCTAATGTCATGGATGTATGTTTTTTTATTTACTTCAGAATATTATAGGGGTACAAATGTTTTGGTTACATAAATTGTTTTTGTGCCATCTGAGTCAAAGTGTGCCCATCCTCCAGATAGTGTGCATTGTACCAGTTAGGTGTGAATTTACCCATCTGATCCTTCCCCTCCCACCTGCTTGATTTCCAATGAATGTTATTTCCATATGTCCACATAAGTGTTGATTGATTAGTTCCAATTTAATGATGAGTGCATGTGGTGTTTCTTTTTCCATTCTGTGATACTTCACTTAAAAGAATGGTCTGCCCTGGATGTATTTAGCAGTCACTAAATTCTCATAATTAAACATTTAAATGAGATTAAACTCTGAATATTGTTACCAACAAGCATGGTATATTTTGTATTTGCAGAAGTAAAATCCCTAAAACTATGTCCCTCAGTCACAAATCATGGAGGTCATTTCCACAATGTGAACAAAATCCCTGCTTGCTGAACAGAACTTCTTTGAGGATCAGATGGAATGATAGTATGCTAAAGTTTTTTGTAGCTTCTAACTCCCCAGGCAATATTAGGGGGTGTCGTCTCTGTATGTCAGACAGCCTTCTATATGCCATCATGGAGAGCAGAGTACATGGACAAATAGGAAGGTGGCTCTGTTTTTACATCACTGTGGGCTCTGCAGTCAAACTTCTGGGTTGAAACTCTGGCCTTGCCTCTCATTAGCTCTGTAACCTTGGGCAAGTCACCTAACCTCTCAGTACTTAGCTTCTTTCATCTGCAAAATGGGGATAACAATTGTACCGACACTCAGAGAGACTGCTGTGAGGAATAAATAACATAATTATGCATAAAGCACTTAGAACATTGGACATCTAGTAAATGAGCAATAAATTGTTAGTTACTATTTTTATTATTATTAGCTTAAAATTTAGTTTGGGGATAAGATAGATTATAGATGGATAGATACAGATATCCACATACTCTATGTACATATATACACACATACAATATGTATATTTATAAGGTATACATACGTGTGTATATATACCTACACTCCGAGTATATAAAGTAATAAATAAAAAATGTCATGTGGGTAGAACAAAGTCAGTGTCTGAGGGATCCATTAGGTAGACTCTTTTCTTGGAGAAAAGAAAAAAGTGTTCCTTCCCCTCTTTTTGGCAAGGCATCTTCATAAATTGAATAAACTGAACAACCACAACTGGCAGCTTTGTCTTTGAGGCATCCATATTTAGAGAACAGTATCTTTGTACCACTGAATATTACTCTTTTAAAAACCACACTATTTCCAGTATATCACTTTTATTTTATAAAAAGTATAACCTAGTGCTTAGCAGAATCTTGAGAATAACCTAACAAGAGCTAAAAAATAAAGCCGGAATTTTCTGGTTTTTACAAGTAATTTTCCTGTTTCTTCCTATAGTATGCTTGTTTTCTAAGTTCCAGCTTCAGTGACATCAATGTCCCTGTCATGATGAGAAACTTTTCTTGCTCAGTGTGTACATAACCATCCAGACCTTCCAACAATACAACAGCAACAGTAGCTGAGTACCTCTGACTACAGAGCCCAAGTCACTTTGGGGGAAACAGCTTAGTCACTTTTGATGGGGTCCTGCCTTCACAAATACTATTATCAAGCTGGGGAGACAGTATAACTACATTTAGAGATCGACAATCATGAAGAGCCACAAATGTGAGGTGTCATACTGAGGGAGAGGGAGAGATGTGACAGGAGTACAGGAGAAATGAAGGTCACAGTGTATGATGGGGGAGGTAAAATCAGCTACAAAGCTTTGATGGAGATGAGTATGCTTTATCTGGGCTTTGGAGGAGAGAGAAGAGTTTCATCCACAGAGAAGAGAATGGGAGACAGACCCAGCAGTGTACTTTCTTTTTCCCCAGGGTATGATATCCACTTTGTCCCTGATGAAGTGGATATATGGGAGAGAACACTGAGCTGGGGACCTGGAAGCCCAGATCCTAGTACAGTATCTGCTAATAATTAGCAGTGTGATCTTGGGCCATTCACTCCACATTTCTGGATCTTCATCTCGCCATTTATTAAATACTGGAATGAGAAAAGATTATGTTCAAGGTACATTCCAGATCTCAGTTCCATGATGTTCTGAATTCTGTGAGTCATTTCTTTATTTCCAATTTAAAAATGTAATTCTTCATTCTGACCCTTATCATCTAAGATGCAATCTCAATTTACCCTACCTGTCCCCTCCAACTAGCCTCCAGTACCATAAGTATTGATATGAAAATAAAACAATTCTGGTTTCTAGTCTGAAAATTTTCCTTCTGTGCTTACATCTGGGAAATGAATATTACTTAAAGCTATTTCTCACATTATGTTGTAGCCTCTTAGAGCTGAGGTTTCCTTGACTTCAAAGAATATAATCAATGTGAAAGGGCATGAAATAGAATCTTAAGTCCATTAAACTCTTCCATGGTAATTTCTTGGTCAATACATTAAATGAAATATTAGATAAACCCTGATAATAATGCAATCTGTCGTTAAATGAATTTAAATATGCAGAGGTCAATATTCAGTCCCCAATATCACTATTTTTTTATATTAAAAGCTACACCAAAAATACCAAATATGCATTCTTCTCATTAGTACATGGAACATTCTCTAAGATAGATCACATCTTAGGCCACAAAACATGTCTCAACAAATTTAAAAAAATAGAAATTATACTATGTAACTTCTCAGACCACAGTGGTATAAAACTAGAAATCAACTCCAACAGAAATGCTCAATTCTACACAAAACCATGGAAATTAAATAACATACTGATTAGTGATTATTGAGTCAAGGAGGAAATTAGGGTAGAAATCAAAAGATTCCTTGAACTACATGACCAAGAGGAGACATTAGTTATGAAAATCTGTGGGATTCAGCAAAAGCAGTTATAAGGGGAAAATCCATATCCTTAAATGCTTACAACAAAAAGACAGAGAGATCACAAATCAACAATCTAATGATTCATCTCAAGGAACTAGAAAAGGAAGAACAAACCAAACCCAAAGCCAACATAAGAAAAAAAATAACTAAGGTCAGAGCAGAACTAAATGAAATCTAAAACAAACAAACAAAAAAAAACTACAGAAAATTAATGAAAACAAAATGTTGGTTCTTTTAAAAAGTAAACAAAATTGATAGACTTCTTGCTAGATTAACCAGAAATAGAAAAGAAAGGACTCAAATAGCTCAATCAGAAATGAAAAAGAAAATATTACCATTGATATCACAGAAATATAAAATATCATCTGTGAATAATATAAAAATCTCTGTGTACATAAACCCAAAAATGTTGAGGAAATGGACAAATTCCTGGAAACATACAACTTCCCAAAGCTCAATCAAGAAGAAATAGAGATCCTGAGCAGACCAATTATGAGCAATGAAATTGAAGGAGCAATAAAAAATCTTCCAAGAACAAAAAAATCATGGACCAGATGGATTCACAGCTGAATTTTATCAGATATACAAAGAAGAATTGGTGCCCATATTGCAGAAATTATTTTATACCATCAAGGAGGAAGAAATCCTCCCCAACTCATTCTATGAAGCCAGTATCACCTTGATACCAAAGCCAGGAAAGGACACAACAAAAAAAAAAAGAGAACTATAGACCAATATCCCTCATGAATATAGATGCGAAAATCCTCAATAACATTCTAGCAAACTGAATTCAGCAGTACATCAAAAAAATAAAAAATCCACCACAACCAAGTGGGCTTTATC